>VYXF01004448.1:2072-68733 GCA_013397295.1 Polioptila caerulea
GACATTCTGAGAGAGGAGTAGGGTCACCATTTTCAGGAGATTCAGGGGAGGAGAGGCTAAAACGAACTCTGGGTTTAGCAACTGGGCGAGAAGGGGGTAGGGAAGATTCCCGAACAGCCTGGCCAGGGCTATTCGAGAGGTCCCGAGCAGTCTGGCTAGGACTGCTAGGGCAGGAGGGTGTTGGCACCTGCAGAGGGCCAGGATTAGCGAGGACATCTTGTCCCACCGTTCTCTTTAGAATGCCTGTCTCAGGGACAGAGGGTCTGGGGCTGCAGCAGGGGGGACAGGAAGGGATTCTTTGCAGCTAGACTGTTTTAGCATATTTGTCTGATGGAAAGCTGCAGTTCTAATTTGCAGAGCCCAATACGTGAATTTACAAGCTGACAAATCTCCTGACTTGCCTAATTCGACAGGTTTTTTTCCTACAGTGTCCCAAAATGATACTTTGTTAACTGAATCAGAAGATATTTGTGAAAAATTCTTAAACGGTCAGTGTACAAAATGCTTTAACTCCTGTTTAGATAAGGAAACATTTTCCATCTTCAAAATGACCTTCAAGTGATTAAAAACTCTTTTTTGTTCTGTCGACAGTTTAACCCCCATTTTGCTGACAGTCTCACACCCGCTGAAAGAAACTAAGAAGGAACAGACAGAAATCAGCCCTAAAACCAGGGGGGAGGGTGAGTCAGAAAAACACGCTTCCCAGGAAGGGAGAAAAAGTAAAAAGGATCGGTCTCTTGGACTCGACCAATCTGGAAAAAGAGAGTAAAAGGAAAAAATGACAGATTCGCAACTGGAAAAACAAAAGCTGTGGGAGAGCCAACTTCCCTACCCCACAATTCCGTGCCAGTAAAGTCCATTGTGGACTTTGAGTGAAACCTCCTTGCACTTTATTAAATAGTGTGTCACCGAGGGGGATCAGAAAACACTCACCTGGGTAAGGGGAAGGGACCAGGGGTTGACCAACCAGGGCAACGCATGGGGTGGCTTGGCTGTTGAATGATACTTTCCACAGTCAATCTCCCTGGGATGGAGGGGGATTCCCCAGGTCAGGACTTATCACCTGGCACTTCACAGAGAACTTTCCAGGACCTAGGAAGGGCTCCAAAGTGACAGTCCTGCCCTCGGAGGAAGGGAGAATGGGGTGCAACCAAATACAAAACTTGTGGGGTACATGGAACAGACCATTACTATGTAATTTGATTATAAGGCACACCACTACACTGTGCCAGTGCCTCACCACCCTCAAAGGGAAGAACTCCTCCCTAATACCCAATCTAAACCTAATCTCTGTCAGTGTGAAGCCATTTTTCCTCGTCCTGTCACTCCAGGCTCTTGTAAATAGTCAGGTGTTGAAGTCTGAAAGAAGCAAACTGAAGGAATAAAGAGTGTAGAATTATCTCAGTCGTAGAGTTATCCCAGTTGTTCACACAGTCTTCAACATGTCAGGTAAAACTGTAGTACTACATACAACAATTATCTTGGCATTGAAGCTCAGAGTGTAAGTTGAACCCAGGGCAAGAAATGAGTTCAGACCTAGCTGAAAAGGAAAGTAGCATCATCCCATTGAAGCCAAGTGCTAAAGAGGCAGACACGGGCCAGCAGGAAAAGGTGTAAGTTGGGTGTCACTGTACACTTTTGTGCAAAGAAAAGAAGCTGGGAAAGGCCAGAGGTCAACTTCAAAATGTCAGGTCTATGGGGAATCTCGATTTATCACTGCAAGGATAATTTAAAAAGAAGGAAGGAACAAACCTCCTTCTGAATTAAAAATTAGTAATAGTGAAAAAATTCCTAGACCCAGTTGAAGCAAAAGAACAAGTTACTTCAGAAAAGACCAATATCCAACTCACAGAAGCCAAGAGATAGGGAAACTGCATACCAAACCCCCAAAGAGTATGGAGGTCACCTAAATCAGTTTTAAAATGCCTGTTGAATTTTGAAGCTATTTTCTGTGCTGTGGATTTTGAATCAGCAAAAGTTAAGTAGGCTTTTCTGAAATTCAGTGTGAGCTTCATTTAAATGCACACTTCTGTTGAACAGGGTTTGAGAGCTCCTGAAAACCTAGGGTAGCAATGATGTAACCTGACCTATTATCTTAACAATTTTATGTGCCCCACCATGCAATTCATGCATGGAATCACTGGCAACAATTACAGGATCATTGGGTGAGATATTAAAAATACAGCTTGACAGCTAAGTGGTAGTTTTATTTGTTTATTATCCTGAAGAGTCCTTATTTAAAAAACAGACTTTCCACTTACTTTCTCCATAGAGCAGTTGTCACACTCAGCATCTACTTTGATTGGGGTCTTTAGCTGTGTAGTGGCTGTCTGACACGTTTTACTTATTTCAGTACTTAGAACAAAAGGATAAAACCAATGCCTGTTATAAGTATACTTCCCTGTAAAGACACCAGTGTATCTTATGAATAGTTCTGTTGGGCAGCTTCCCACCAAATGTTTATTGTTATTTCTGGAACATAAAATCACAAACATATGGGTGCACAGTTCATTGATCAACTTATGTGCTGCTTAGTATTCCCCTGTTATTCCATCTAAATATTTTAAGAAAATGAATAGCCCAGAACTTTATACACCTTCTATTTATTGTCTTCAAGAATATTTAAGCAAGGTCTGTATTTTATCACCTAGATCTCAGTATAGCCAGCAGTGCAGTGGGAGCAACAGTTGTGGTCAAGGTGAGGGACAGACATATGAAACCCTCTAATTTTCACACCACAAATAGTCAAAGTGTGACCAGGAAACCCGTCTATGTGATAGCTCTGAACTGTATGGCACAGTCCTTTCACAAATTAAAAACCATCAGTCTATATTTTAGGTTATCAAAATATTCTGGGTACCTTGAATAAGCACAAATTCCTATGCCACAGAATACCATTATTCAAAAGATAAGTACACCTAGATGTCTCCAGCTATACGTTATTATGTTTAAAGTACTTGTGTTTTTCCTCTTTTGTGAAGAGCTCTGTAGTGCAGTTTTAGCAGGTAAGGATTTGGCATCTCCAGAGATAAGACACAGACCTTTTCTAATTCTGCTCAGCTCTATGTAATATGGTGAGAAGTAAATGAATTTTGCATCTCCAGATCAGAGATCAGGTGAGTGGCAGCAAGACAACCACAGAATTTTTAGATCAAGGGATTCTTGTTCTTTAAACATGCACTCCATGAAAAATACAAATGTTGTTTTCGAACAGTGATTCATACTTAGCCAGATGTCCTTATCTGCATCAGAAAATATGACTGTCCTCCAAACCCTCATGTTGGATATTTACTGTGTGTACCATGGCCTGGGTCCTGGGATTGGAACAGTTGTGCAGGGAAGGGATGAGGTAGCCCATGGGCAAGCACTCTGAGTAATTTGCATTAAACCACAGGATGGAGCTTGAACTTCTCCAGGCACATCAATGTGCATCAATCAGCTTTATTTGTCTAGTGTGAATGTGTGTGTGTGTATATGTTCAAGCTGAACACTTTAAATATCCTCAATATTTTCTGCAAGTAAGCTTCCATAGGACAAAAAAAAGTCCTTTGCTGTTGTAGGTCCCATGGTTGCCTTCTTGGGTCATCATAGAAAGCAAAAAAAAGAAATGCAGACAATATATGAAAAAGTAATAATAAGAAAAAATTACTAAATAATATCTGATGGATAGACAGAGGGATTTACAGGGCAGCTGCTGGGCTCACGCAGCTTCTGGAAGCATTGATGGAGCTGCAGCTCCCCAGCCCTGGTAGTCCTTCCAGACTGCTAACACAAATGTTTATCACTCCAAAAGACACATTTTCTTTAGCTCTCTCAATCATAAGTTTAAGACACACATTGCTCAATCTCTCTTCCAGAAAATATTGGTTCCAAAGTGGTTTTGGTTTGTTGTTTTTTTGTTTGTTTTTTTTTAAAAAGGGAACATTTTTTTTGGGCTGTGGAGCAATGAGAGCGACCTAAATTAATTTGAGAAACAAACTGTGTTAAGGGCAAGGGGGATGATCTGATAGATAAGCAGCAATGGGAAATCTATCTAGAGGGGGGACAAACGAGCACAACTTGACTCTCATGTACCCTTAATCTATTTATAGAAGGAAGAGTCAGGGAATGAAGCACCTTTCAACAGCAGTTTAAGTCAACAACTGAAATTAATTGCCTTCACTTTAAAACTACAGTACTTGTGCAGGCAGCACGTGAACAGCCAATTTCACACTCCCAGACTCTGGCAAAATGTTGACAAAACAACCTCCTCTTGGAAAAGAGGAAAAGTCATCCCTGCCTTTCCTAGCTTTAATAAGCCTCCTGTTTGTCAAAGTGTGCAGAAAGGGATCTTGTGCTGCAGAGACAGGAGACCATCATTAAGAACCATACAGTTTTACCTCTGCAGCTTGAGGATGTGAAGTGCCAATATTTGCTTGTATCAATCTCACAGGCAGGCTGTGCTGGCTTTTATGCCAGTATTACATCACTCACCTCACAGCTGAGAAACCCAGCAATGCTGCAGAGTGGTTGACCATGGAACTTGGACCCTGCCCACGGTGAAAGCATAAGATTGAGTCTCAGCCATGAGATGTCACAGTCCCTGGCCTCCTGCCAGCCCTCAGCACCACCAAGGCACTTCAACACTGGGCTATGGGGCAAACCACGGGCTCACGTGAATAGTCTGGGAATTGAATAAGTCAGTTGGTTCTACTGCCTTCAGTGATCTGATTTAATAAAGCCAGAATTGCGTTTCAAACCCCTTCTTCTTATTGTTTACCTTTTATTTTGTACTGAAGGTTGGGGAAGTCATTAACTTTTTGGATTTTTCTCCCTTTGCAGAGCTTGGTGGCATACCTGCTCTCTGAATGCTGTCCTGTGGTCATTTCTTATTCACCAAAATATTTATCTCTTTCCTATGTTTTAGGTAACAAACAGATGGGCTGCAAGCCCAGCAGCCAGGACCTAGGGACCTCCCACTCACCTACATCTTAACTCTGGCCAGAGCACTCCACAGCTCTGAGCTTCACTTACCACACATGAAGACTGAGTCCTGGTCATGTCAGCCCTGCTCTCCAGGCCTATTTTCTCACTGTGTGTGTTTGTTTCTGCAGGCTGAGGAAACACAAGCTGGGCACAAAATAAGATCATCTTCATTTGGCTGTTAACTGAGATATTTTTTGATTTCTCCTCAATCTGCGGCAGGAAGGAAGAGATTGTCTGTCAGCCTAAATCTACCTCAGAACTACTAAGGAACTCAAAATAAATGCTAATAAACATAGGGTATGTATATGCTTGTTTGTATGCTGCATTTATGAGAAGTTTTGAATTCTATCCCATTGTTTGTAAATATTCTATATAACTCATCTGTTTTCATGTATTAATTTGTATGTGTTCATTTATTTTTGGTAACAACCTGCTTTACAGAAATATTGTAATAAAAATCTGTGAACATGAGGAAAAGTAGAGCACAATACAGATGCACAAACACCCATTGCATGACTCTGAGGAAAAAAGCATATAAGGAATTCACACATCATCTAAATAGAGAAACGTATAAAAGAGAAATGCTGGATGAACCGAGTGTGTAAATGCAGGCTAAACAGGACCCACTGTCAGCCCTGCTTTCCTGTGATCCATTCTATCCATCGTGCTGCAGGAAAAGGGTGGTGAGCCAGCAGGAGCGATGTGGGAGTATCTGATGCTCCCAGGTAAACGCCTGTGGGATTTGGGGAGGAGCAAAGGCAGCCGAATCTGGTCCAGCAGCCAGGGCTTTTGGAGGGCAGTGCTGGGCAGAGGGAGGCTTTCCCAGGATTCATGGCAGGGAGCAGTGGAGGTGAGGCCCCAGCAGTGCAGACTGCTCTGCTGGTGCCACTCCAGCGTGCCTTGATTCCTCATTTTGTCTGAGTTTAATCTGCCTGTCACAGTATTTCCAGACTCACTGGTCATCATGAGTCTTTATTAAAGTTTGCTGAGCATTTTGAGATCCTTTGATGAACTAAATGCTAGGTGTTATTTTTGCTTTTCTCCAGAGGTACTTAATACAGTTGTCTGCTGTTTTGCTGATAGCTACACTTACTGCAGATACAGAGACATGCTAAGTAATAAGGCTATCAATCAACTCATGAGTTGAGAAACTCATGGGGTGCACCAAAAGCACCGAAGACTGCACCACCTGCTGTGGCTTTACCTATGGGGACACAGAGCAGGTAGGGGCTGGCCAGCAAGCAGCATGTGGCTGCTCATGGAAGGGCTTCTCTTCTTCCTGCCACATCCTATCCTCAGACCCTGGGTCTGCACCGAGCTGGCTGCAGCCCAGGCATTTATAGGACTTGTGCCTCCTTTCTGTCTCTGCTCATCCCTCACACTCGTGTGGGAGTCCTGTGCAGCTCTTGGAAAGCCTGGAAGGACAAGCGAGGGATATCTGAGCCACAAGCAACATTTGACCTTTTTTCTGTTCCCATTCAGCAGGGTGATGTGGAAATCCCACATTTCCTCAAGCAAAGCCCCACTGCCAAGCTGGAAAGCTGGGTGAGATTGCTGAGGTGCTGCCTCCTGCAGTTTCACCATCTCTCTCTCCCAGCTCCAGTGTGACAGGGGAGGCTCCACCTGGAGCTGCAACACTCACAGGGGAAGATGGAAGTGACCTTGACGTTTATAGTAAGGAGTGTTTTGGAACACAATGGCAAATTTTGTGATGAAATGCCAGAGCTGTTTACACTTCAGAGAAAATTTTGGACACGGTTCCGCATTCAAGGTTAATAATAATGTTTTGGGTGCAGGAGTCATGGAATAAGTAAAAATTTGGCTCAGAAATTAATGATGAATAATGGACAAACAAAGAAAATAAGTGATATGAGATGAATTATAGCAGGAGGTACTGTAAACTAGACCAGAAAGTATTGCATGAAGATACAGAAGATTGTAATCACATTAAGGCTAAGAGATAAATACAAGTCCCTCAGCATGCTTATTTTACATTAAACTGTTTGTGCCATGAAACACTGGAGAGAAAAAAAAATAAAAGGGAAGGCTAAGGCTTTGGTCAGTATGAGTATTTATCTGTTGGGAAAAAATTCTATTTGAACCTGTGCCCAGAACTTAGAATGAAACCATCTGCACCATTTATGACCTTCACACAGTTAGGTAATATTTTGGGTTTTTTTTCAATTCCTGCGTGATAACAGAGGTGATACATGACACAGTCTACATCCCCTTGCTCTCACTGCTGGCATTAAAAGCAGCAGAGCTGGAAGAGAAGAGGGATTGCCCAGTTGCTCCATCAGGACTTGAGTGATGCTTGCACGTCCTTTTTTTCCCAGATGGTAGACAATACCAGGTGAGCTGAGTGGTTTTGCCTCCACTGAAATCCCCAGTTATGGACATTTACACACCTTCTCACATCTGGTCATTTGTGGTCCTCTCACTATATTTCAGGTCTCATCATCAAAATAACATAGGGTTTATGAAAAAGTATTTTTAAAAATGTTAGAATAGGTAGATGACTGAAAACCACCCCTCTCCTCACCCTCACCCCCATCCACTTTAAACATTAACTAAAATGCTTTTGAGAAAAAAAAGTAACTGAGAATGTTAAAACTTTGTTTGCCATCACATAGTATGTCATTTTGTTAAAGGAGCTTCAATCTCTGCAGGCCAAGGCTTATGTTCTATGGTAGCTCTCTCTGTAATCACCTTGGTTCACTCCATGGGTAGTTGGAGACTCAAACATCAATTACGAAGGCATGAAATGGTTAAAAGAATAAAAGCCAACAATGCTTTCCTGCATGATGGCTCAGAATAGATGAATGAAGCCACTCCTGTATGTTGCTGAGTCATGGTAACTTCTGAAAAAACATGAATTTTTTTGTGCAGTAAAAAGCCTGCAAAGATGTTTCTTTTTATTCTTATAGAAGATATCTGTTGGAAGGGCAGAATCTGAGATGCAGGTAAATGTACCTTTTCACATATATATGCTGGTTTTTTTATTTTTGTCTTTTTCTTTCCCCCGGAAGAACGCCTTACAACACACAGTTACCTTTCAGCCAGCTCTCACTTGGGAAGGAAAATAATGTGGCCCACAGCATGTATCACTTACAGCAGGGTTAATCTGGAGTTACTCCACTGGTGCTGGTACTTAGATTGGTGTAAATCCTATATAGGTGAGGCCAGAGTGATTTCAGAGTAACAAAGAATGTGACAACAGCTCCTTTCATCCAGTGCCTACTGGTGGCCCCTACCACATGGGTTTTCAGGAATCAAAGCCCAGTGTGTTTGAACCCATGTCGACTCAGACAGTAAAGTAAAGCAGCCTTTCTAGTCTGCTTCTCAGCATGACAATTCTACTACAGTATTACTCCAAGGTCCTCTGAGTAGCTGCATTTAATAATGTTTTACAGTAAGGTTCCATTTGTAAACACTTCATTATTAATAAAGCATGGCAATTTGTAGCGTGCATAAAAATTATTTATATTCATGTGCTAAGCAAGCCCAGAGATTTAATAATATTGACGTCTTATAACACGCGTTGTAACAGCTTGTCACAGCATCATCTGTTAAGCATTTCTTACTAATGCCTTTCATACCATGCCTTATAATAATTTGTTAAAGGATGCAGCTGCATCTATTAAGCCTTTCATAAATATGAATAGCACATTTGCTAAAATGGCACCATATATTAAATTATTACTGGGTATTCTAACTGGAAACAGAATTTCTCTTTCTCACTTTCCCCCTTTCCTTATTTCCTTTTTTCCTTTCCTTTTCTCTCTCTGTCTCTCTGACCCCCTGCCCCAGTCTGTTTGTCTTGTAATTCAGCTGTTTTCTTCTCCTGTGCAGTGATGGTTCAGTGGGGTTTCCTGACCTTGTGAAACACACAATTTGGGCACCTCAGTTTGAAGGCAGCTTTGGGGCAACTTCAAAATGAGTGAGGCCCATGGTGGTTCTTGTGCCTCGCTGGAATCAACAAGAGCACCAGCTGTGGAAGGAGGATGAGAGCAGCCCTGAATTCCTTGTGGGGTTGGGTTCATGGCTCACTCCTGAGCCAGGAAGCAAACAAGCAAAGTTACCATCAGTGCTAATGAGTGCCTCTTCTCAGGCACCGCCAGCATTTAACCACAGAATAATTTATTTTCACGTAGAAAATAAGAATGGAATTACAAATGGATACAAGAAGAATCATCTTCTTGTCATGAAGGTCTGAATCCAAAAGATTTGGTTGTGAATCTTTGTCAGAGGGACTTGTGCCTCCCTGGGTGCAAGTGGCAGCAAGGATGCAGTGTGGGTGTGGAGCAGCCCCTTGTGTGGCTGGTTAGGGTACCAAGGCTTGTGCAAATACTTTTTTTACTGCAGAAAGAAGTGGCATTACAACAGCTATGAGAACACTTATGTATCAAAGCTCTGTGTCTGCTGGGAGACTCACATGTGTTTGTGTTCCTGAGGCCTGCCAACACCCTGCTCCTATGTTTGGCACTGTGGTCCTCCGGTGATTTTATCCTGACCTACCAAAAAATGATGTTCCCTTGTCACGGTGCGTGGTCCCGGCTGTGCGACATCCCCCTGCGAATCCCAGTTAGCGATGGTTTGGAGCAGGAACAGAACACAGCCACGGGTCCTGGGGTAAAACCGGGATGTTTCATTACGGGGACGTTCACACTCCCAGGGCCAAGGCCAAGACCTCTGCTGGTGGTGTGCAGAGGATTTTATAGCACGACTGGGGAGGAGGGGTTTGAGACAATTAACCAGTGAGGGCACAAACGGGGAGGCACTTGAGGTGGGACTAACATTTAACAAACCTATTACAGAGAACAGGGGAGGAGAATAACACAGAGAAACAAATGGGGCATTGAGTACTGTGGGACTGATAGGGAAGGTTCTGGGGAAAGGGGTAGGGATAGAAAGGATTGACAGCTTGGAGGGGGAGGAGACAGAGGTGTGAGGAGCAATAGGGGATTCACAGGGAGTGATCGGTTGACAGAAAGATTGACATTTAACCGAACTGAATAACAATCAGGGTACAGGTCTGTTTTTAGCACATTGGATACAAATGATGAACTTACCAGCGCTCTAAAGGATGGGGGAAGGGCAGATTTGGAGAAAGCCAACAGCACAAAATATTACAGTACCAAAGGACCACAGAGCAACCAATAAAGCAATAAACAAACCAAGAAAACCTAAATTAAACACACCCCAACATTCCCTGACGGTCCTTGGGTAGAAACGTCACCCCAGACGACAGTTCCTCACCTCAGCTGTGACTTCAATCCTTTGCTTTTTGTTCCTGATGAAACGCCTTTGAATGCTGCTGTACAGCCCTGGCCTACCTTGCTGTGCACCCTATACAAAATACACTGGTTATGCTTTGCAGTAGTTCACTTCTGCACTTTATTCCTATTCAGATAATGCCTCTTTTTGGTTTTTTTCCCTCCTTTCCTTCTTTTGCCATATAAGGTAAAATTGTAGCACATTGTAATGTTATTAGAGGTTAAATTCTTAATTGCTAATTTCCTTGCTTTTGTAAGTTTGCCTCATATCCTTAACATTTTTAATGCAATTTTTTATGTGAATTTCCATACTATTTTAACTCATTAGTCATGGGCTATCATTTTTCGATGTAATTACTGTAATTTCATCAAGTGACATAATTATAGTAAATACTTTGAGTAATTACTATTCATATGGAAAAAGATATCTGGAGGTGTAATAATGTCACATAATAAAATATTTATGATGTGTAAAGACAAATTATGATGACATATTTACATCACAGAATGGCATGACAACATTCCATGTTTGCCTTGGGTGAGGATAATGACACAAAAATAAGTTTCAGTGGTGTCATCTCTTGGTAATGATTACAAAGAGTTCTTCAGCATTGAGGTACAACATATTCAATGAATGTCACCTTTTGAAGATAAATAATGTTCCCCCACCCCTGGAAATGCCACCAAAGCCAGCAGGGTTGATCTGCTGCCAGTTGAGGGGTGAAAGGAGGATTTATGCCTCCCACACTGCAGATCGTGGTCACGGTGGGGTGTAGGAAGAAAAGATTTTCAGCAGGTGGAAGAATAAGGAAAGAGGTGTCTGAATTCTTTATCTACATGACCTATTCATGACAGAAGAGGCAGGATTTGCCACTGGTTTTATAGCCCCCCATTTTATGAATCTGGGTCTTAACCTGCCTGGTGGAAAGGCTTTGTGCTTGGGGCAGCAGCTGAAGACCAAAGGAACCGGGTTGGCAGACCTAAACTGCTCTAACCAACAGGCAGCTTTGGGGCTTATCCACTTGAGTGCCAAAAATTAGCCAAAATGTTTACCTTGAATTCCCTATGAATTCATTAGCAAAATGATGCTTATTCTAATCTCTGACTTCTCAGACATCTGAAGACAACAAACAGTTGAGAAGAATGCAACTAACAAAGCTGTGTGTGTCAAAGGGAGGCAATACATTTGCCAAAAGAAGGAGTACTTTGCCTCGGTGGTGGGGCTGTCACTGTGGGTCACTGCAGAGGCCACGAGACATGGTTGGAGCAGTGAGCTACAAGGGAAATGTTGGCTTCAGATTTATATGGAAGTCAGTACATCTGTGTCTCTGTGCTAAGCCAGGGCCCCAGGAAGGAAAAATGGCAAATAATATGTAGTTGGAAACTAAATATAAATAGTGCCTGAGGAGAGCCACAGTTGGCACAGATAGTCCAATTCTTGAAGCTTTGCTTCTGTCAGTATGCCCCCATTCTTGCAGCAGCCTGTTTAGGGACACTACACACACCTGATCTGCTCACAGCACAGGAATATTTTATTTTACAGTTCTGCATGGGCTGTACCACCCTGTGTGTGTGCTGCCATTGGCCTTTCCCTGCCATTTACATGGTGGCTACAAGGTGAGGTGACTCCTGGCACATCAGTGCCCTGATATATCAGCCACCCCACTTACACCTTGGCCAGAAGTCTCTGAGCAGCCCACACATTTTATGTTGAGGGTTATGAAAGCCTCATGGTGGCTGAAGACATACTCGTAGTAAAACCATTTACTGATATCTTGTAAACTGTTGCAGCATTCATTTTCCTCTGTGAGTTATGTATGGCTCTTCCTGGTCTGCTGGGACAGGGGTGTCTAAGTGGGGCCTTATCTTTTCCTCAAACCTGGGAGAAACACTGCAAAATTGGTGCTATTCTCTGTACATCTGTGAATCCTAATAAAGTCATCTGGGATGGAAAGACAAAGTAAAAGAACTGGATTTGTGCACAGAGAAACTTTTCAGGGAAATTTCAGGAAAATAATGCCAGTGCCGTGCTGTAGATATTTGGGATTTGCCACATGTTAGCATAGGTGTCAGCAGTGTCACTCCTTTTTGGAGCAGGGAAGCAGAAGATGTGGATGCTAAGGTCAAAAGCAAAAACAGCTCACTTTTTTTTTGTTAAGAAGAAGAAGTCTGAGGATCTGATAGAATTTAGATCAATATTGTCTTTCTCTGGTTTTAGCTTAATAAGTTTCAATGCCATAATTCAGACGCAAAGCAAACAGCTAATGGTCACTTAAATATAAGCATATGCATATCATATGCACACAAATGTTATCATGAGTACCTGTCATTTCTGTTTGTATAAATTCACAAAACCTTTGTTATTTCTGTAGCATGAACTAGTGCTTGGTTTACACACTTGCAGAGGTTTACAGTGGTGTAAGCCTCAGTGCACTTTAGACAACATTCAATTGCTTGCCAAAGCCCAGGCAAAGTTGGTCTTGTAAATCTTAAACCAGATCCTTGGAACTTGCAGACGAATCCAAAGACCAAGACAAAAAAACCAACCAACCAACCAACCAACCAACCAACCAACCAACCAACCAACCAATTGGAAAAAAAAAAGGAAAAAAAAAAGAAAGAGAAAAAATTAGAAATCAGATGCTCAAGAGAGAAAATTCTTGCCAGTAACATGACAGAGTAAAGTTAATTCAAAGTGATTAATCAAGAGAGATGATTTCTCTTTTTTTTTTTTAGGATATTGCTGGCCAGTTCTGCATCCTGAATCTGATTGACATATGATACTACTAGGCTGAATGAAGACATTTTGCACATGTTTTTGCTTTCAAGAGCAATTGCTAGGGGTAACACTGGTTACTTACAATATGGAGACATGCCAAACTATTCTGAATTATTCTGAATGAGAGTAGATTGCTGGCTATCTCATGCTTCAAGGTCTGTAGGACTGGGTGCACAATTTAGCATTCTTGGCATCACCATGTGATCACATAAACTCAGAAGGTTGGAGAAATAAATGGGAAGCTCGGGTGTGCCATTCACTTCTGTAAGTGGGCATTTTCACTACAAGAGCTTGAATGAGCTCCTCAGCAGACTTTATGAGAATATCTTTGACTTTTATAATAATTTCACCACAAAAACTAATGTTTTGACACAAATTTTTGCCAGGGATTTTTGGGCTTCTTTTTTTCTAATTCCCATCTCTTTCCACTGCTACCTTTAAATGTTTTCCGCAGAGTTTTGCTACTTTTTATCAACCTATACCTCTCAGAATATACTTTCAATATTTGGAGTTTTTGGAAAGATTTTTCTGAATGGAAGTTCATCTGTCCCATGAGGTGTTGATGCAATATTGAGGGCAATAGCGAATTAGTTCATTAATTCTTAACAGCAGCCTGTATCTGTAGAGGAAAGCTTGGGTGGGGAAGTCCTTGAATGTCTGTCAGGACTTAATCCTTTTTGTTTGTTTGCTTGGTTTTCAGGCAGCACAGTTGATCCTCCTGTTCGGTCTGTTCACACTTTGGAGTAGCTTCAGCTTCCCTCAGCCTCTGCATCAGATAGTTGAGCAACAAAATACTTCCCGAGTTCTGTTTAAAAAAAACCCTAGCAAAACGTAAATCAAACCCAAAACAGTCCTATTTGAACTTTCAGCCTATTAGTGCATATGACAGGTTTCCCCCTAGCTGGGAAAGAAGAAGCTGAGTTTCTGAACCAGCCCCATTTTCTTGAGGATGACATGGCATTAGCACAGAGAGGAAGTTGGAGAAAACCACCCAAACGAAATCACCTGGTTTAAAATTCACCTGGCAAACCAACTAGCATCTGAGACTGGCTAATCTAAATTTTCTCATGTTCAGAATGAAAGTTTTCTAGCCTTTTCCAGGCACTGATTTTACTTTAAATTGGACTCAAGCTGTCTCAGAGTCATCAATGCATATTTTCAGCAATGTATCTTTACGTGGTTTATCTCCACATTGCTTGAGTTTGACCACTCTGTGCACTTGTGCATGTCAGTGCTTCCTTTTTAGTGGTTTTTTTTGTCATGTTTTTTGTCACGCAGGGCAAACTGAGAGATTCCCCCCCATGCTGCTGAGCCCTGATCAGGGCCCAGCATCTCCCAGGGATTCTTTTTCTCAGTGTACACAATGTGTGTGAGCATCATGCCTGAATCTGCCCAGCACAGTGACAGTGCTCGTGATGTGACAAGGCACATCAGATGCTGAACAAGTCTCAGTAATGAGCAACAGCAGGGAAAAAGGTGGGGGAATGGAGAAACAACAGTGAGTGGAGAAATGGAAATACCCCTGCACCAACCCCACTGATGGTGACTTGTGCCCACAGAGTGGGCATTGCCAAGAGACTTGGGAATATATCCACATCTGGCAGCAGACAGTGCCCACCAGGCCATTAACACTTGTTTCTAGTCTTTTCCAAGCTGTGGTTTGTCAGCTAGTAACTAAAACTTAAAGAAAGTATAAATGCCTGTAACTGAAACAAGGCAGAACTCTGTTTCAATAAACTTAAAAGTGGCATTTCGGGCTTTTTATGCATTATATTTTGTGAAGGCATTTGCTTCCAGATTGTGTTAACAAAAATATGTTGTTTGACAGATATCATCTCAGCAGACAGGTTGCCTAATCTGTTTTATTGACAAATTGACTTATTATTTGACCAACTTGAATATAGTCTTCAAGATATACTTCTATTATAAAAAAGTACATGGAACAGAGAATAATGTGTTTAGTCCATCATCTGCTTTCAGCTGTCATTTAAACATTGGTGTGTCTGTAAGAAAAGAAAAAAAATATCCAGTTGTTTTGATCGTGCTGTCAGAATCGTCTTTATTGTCTGGGGGGAATGCCCATGTAGTTTCTTCTTCCTTGATACAATAATATATTGACCTTCCTCATTCAGTCAGAAGAAAGCAGGTTATGATGGCTCTACCCACCACCTACATGAAGTTTCAGATTCTATCAGAAGAGAAACAAAACATCTCTGGTAGACAGAATCACTTCACTTCCTCTGTCTTCTCTTTCAATGGGACCAGGAAACAAAGTGAAGTTAAAAGGTTTCCCTCACTGAAGTCAGAAATTCTTTGTAAAATAAAAATTCTTAGCTGTTGTGTTGCTGTCTTTTCATTAAGGAGGATGAGGGTGGGCTGTTGGTTATATTTATTTTTAAGTCAATAAGTTCCACTTGAAAAGTTTCAAAAGTATAAAGAATAAAAAATAAGTGAGATCTGTATGAATTCAGGTAACAAGGTAGATGTGACAGCTTTAAGAGTGTTCCTCCACACATTATTTTGGGAACCTTCCTTGTATCCTCACCTTTGCTGCCTGTTTTTGATGGGAGAGATCCTGCAAGGAGGATCCCTGCCCTGTGGGACTCTGATGCACAGGCACCAAGAGAATGAGAAGATCAGACAAGATTTAAATCTGGATCCACAGAAACAACCTGCTGCCTTTGGCTGTTTGCTCTTGAAACTTTACATCGGAAATATATCAATACTTGGGAGCAAGGCAGTCACTAAGAAAAATTCCTCCATCTAGTCCATTTCTGGATGTCAATCCCAATTTGTCTGTTTGCAATTACACTCACTGTAGGTGGATTAGTTCTACTAGAGATAATTAAAAAGATCCTGTTTTGTGATAAAAAATCCCTCTGAATTCCAGATAATTACCAATATTGAAAATCTTAGCCCTTTAAAATCAAATGGAATGAAAAAAAAAATTTCCCTTTTCATTGGGAAAGTAAATGCACAAACAGAATTAAAAGACTGAAATAAAAAAAAGTTGTCAATATAAAGAAAAACTATTTTCTTTTTCTTGTTTAACTTAGTGGGTAAATATATCCTTAAAGAGACGTTGGATAGGCTTTTGATGCACAAAATCTGGATTTTGATGAAACTAAGCCCCCAGAAGAAGCCCCAAATCCAAACCAGTTATGTTAAATATATGGGAGCTCTAGAAGTGACAACAAAATCAGATCCTGAGCTGTACCATCTCTGGCCTCAGTTTAGCAAAGCACAGATCTGACCAATTGAAACCTAGCCACAGACAAAAAAACAAACCCAAACCACCCACAATTTACTCATCTTTGGGATTTTTTTTCTTATTATTTTTTTTTCTAACTGCAGACATTTAATGCCATGCTTGTCTGAGAGCTTTTCCTGTAGCTAATAATACTTTGCTCTGTAGTGCCTTTAATCCAAAGATCTCAAAGTGCTTTGCAGGCATTAATGAATTAAACCTCATAACACCCCTTTGAAGTAGGCATTATTATAGCAGTCTTAGACATGGGCTGAGTAATTTTCCTGAAGTTGCAGAGCAAGTCCCTGACAGAGTCAGGAATAGCTGCTGAAGTCTCGCGTCTCAGCTGCTTCTGTAACCACCATGCCATTCTCCCAGATTAACTCTCTTAAATAATTTTAATTTTAAATAATTACCTTGATTTACTTACTGTATTTAAGTCATATCTCTGCTAAATACAAGGGGAGGCATTGATTTATCCTTGGTGGGTTAGGCATTCAGTGCCTGTGAAAGTTGTGCCAATAATGTGAAGTTAAACTGACACAAATCCCTGTGTGGGGATGCTCTTGCGGGGGCATAGGAGGGGCTTTTCAGGGCTTAGCTTGAACCCCATCTTCAGGCATGCACACTGAGTGTGTGCAACTCCATCAGGATGGCTGACACTCACCCAAGGCCCTGGAGCACCAGTGGCTCTGCCTGAAATTACCAGGAACATTTTCCAGGGGTGATAATTTGCACTAAAAAGGGTCCTTCTTAGGGCTACAACTGTGCCTAGGCCAGCAGGTTACATACATTATTTGGGATATGCCAGCCCTCCTCCCTCCTTCCTGACATTGCTAACCAAGGCTAAACACACAGTTGAGATTCAAACCAAGTCTATCTTATCTCAAAAATCCATTCAAACTGCAGCCTGAATTGCCACACGGGGCTGGCAGAGTTTTCGCTAAACCTTAAATACGTACTTTTAATTAGGTTTTCAATTATGCATGTACCATTCTGCCGTCATTTAGGCCCAACTCTCCTGAAAGTCCCCCTGCTTGAAGTATTTTAGGTTTTTGTGGAGAGGTGCATTTTGGTGCGACTTTAACCTCTTCCTAAAGGCATGACCTCCTCAAGGAAGGGGTGAAGGGCATGCTTGATTTTGGTCAAAATAATATTCCATGCTGCCTCTGACAGCAAGTTTAGAAGCGTCCTAAAAGGTAAAATGTAAATCTGCAAAAAACCAACCCCAAAATCAAGAAATTATTAATCTCATGTCAAGCAGTTAGCTCTGATCAGGTCAGTGGGTGGGAAACCCCCATCACATCCTCTTCAGCCATATGGAGCTGGGTGGTGGTGACAGCTGAGTTTGTTGGACACCCAGTGCTCTGAGCAGAATCTGTCTGGGTTGGAGGACAACTCCATCTGAGCACTTGGTCCTCTCCCTGCTTTCCTGGCCACAGACACCTGCTGCTTTGCCAGCAGAAAAAAGACACCCAGAACAAAAAAACCCCCGACCACTAAGCACTGGCTGATCTCTCAGAGTGTTGGATACAGACAGCCATCTCCCAGGGCTGGATTTCCAAGTGGCCAGGCCAGATGTGGTGTAAGTGAAGGTGGGAGGTTTGTAGGTGTGTTAGGGTAGTGGGAAGCTGTGACCCACCTGAGCAATGCTGTGGCTGCAATGATGAATGCAATGCTTGCGTGACTGAAGGTTGGACAGCAACAGCTCCAAATCATACCTGGGAATCTGCAGGATTTTTTTGGCATTAACTCAGGTCAAATTTACTTACTAGAGAAAAACACTCATGGAACTCCTGCAGTGCCTTGTAAGTCCATGCCAGTGCAGGGAAGGCAGGTTACCACCCCTGTGCCCTGCACAGCTGTTCCAGCAGGGATGTGGTGCACCTGGGGCACAGCTGATGCTCACAGGGCTGCCGACACCACCAGCCTTCCTGAATTAGGCCAAAGATGCTATGGTGCTTGTTTCTTTTTCCTGTCTTTGTCCTTATCTTGCAAGAATCTCTGATTTCAGTGCCTAAGTGCTACTGTAACACCACTAGACACGAATAAAGCATCCCAGGGACTGAAATTAGCTACTCCAACTCCCTCACTGGTCTCAGGCACCAGATTACTTAGATCAATTTGTTCACAGGATATTCTGTACCTTTACAGCATGTGTTTTCCACTGGCTGGCCTGACAGACACTGCCTGCTCTCCTCCCACGTTGCTTTCCTACAGTATTGCTGAATATTTATTAACTGAGAGCTTATTGATGAGCTCTCATGCACCCTTTTCTCATTGATGCCAAAGTCACAGCACTGAGCTTCCTCGTGAGGCACATACGCTTTCCATAACCTTTCATGGCTTCTGCGGGGGGTCTTTTCACTTTCCTACACACACAGAGCTTGGAATGCTACTTTCTTGGTAGGAATGTGCTAATTGTCACACGTCTTTCTTTTTAAAATAGTTTAATGTCATAATTATCCTCATTTTCTTCCTTCCTGCTACAGGCAATTGCTGGAATGTTTCAGAAGTTTTTGAAAAAAAAAAAAACAAAAAAACCAAAAAACCAACAACAAAACCAAAACCCCAACCAAAACCCCCTCACAATTTGTCTAGGGAGAGAATTGTTACCACTCTCAAGTCTGGGCCATACCACTTAAGGACACTAGAAACTTTTCTTTTACTTCAGCCACATACTTAGGGTTTAACTAGTTGTCATTCCTGGTTTTGCAAAGCCCAGCCCTATCCACACATATTACAGTTTAGATGTTTCTTCAGCTTAGATGTTCTCAGGTTCTCCCTGATATTTTTCTACCACAGATTTAGGGAATACTGTTGCTTCTGTCAGGTACCAGCCCCATCAATAAGGAAAAAAAAAGAAAAAAAGGAAAAAAAAAGAAAAAGAAAAAATCCTAAATCACTCCATCTCTTTGTAGGGTGGTGGGATTCCTCACCTGTTCAGTGATGCTTAGATCAAGGTGGGCAGTGTGGGCCATGTCAGCACCAGGGAGGAGCTCCCTTCATCACAGGTGGCTGACAGTATCAGAAAAAGAGATTTTGAGGGGTTAAACGATTCTGGCTTCCAGTGGCCTGAGCCACCATCATATGGTTCTTCTCAAGCCCATTTCCATTTCCCCTGGACAGCTGTAGGTGCTCTTGGCTGTTATCAGGAAGCTGCCAGAGCAGATCTCTGGTTTGCTGATGGGAAGTTTCAGGTGCCGCCTCACTCACAGGAGAAGCACACAGGACAACTTGGCAAACCAAAGAAGTGGGGACAGGTTTGTAGGATCTCCAGCAGCTACCTCCTGCTTTCCCAAATATTGCCTTTTCCCTTTAGGAAATCTGGAACCATAGAGTGGCATCTGTCAAGCCGTAGGCACTTGAGAGTAAGCACCCGTCAGAATAACTTACTGTCAAAACCAGGTACAAATTCATTTCATCCCACTTCGTGCCATATGCTGCTGTCAAAACTTCATGAACTGTTTAGGCAGCATGTTGGGACATTTTGACTAACTATGAGCAGAGCTATTTATTTCATAGCTCTGTGTCACTGGTGTTTATAATTGGGTATTTCCCTGAGCATGCTTTGGTGTCTGAGCAGACAAGCCTGTGGCAAGAGAACACAGCTTGGGAAGGTGGGCATGGGCCAAACCTCTGGATTCAGCCATCTGCTTATTGTCCTGACAATGAACAGGAAATGGCACCGCATTGTTCAGGGACCAACTTCTCCTGTTCTAATGCTAATATTTGAAAGATGGGGTGATCTTTTTCTCCTGTGATTTGATGAAAATCTTGAATCTTGGAGCAGACTGGTAAGCTGAATCTAAATCTCTTTTTCTGCTGCTTGAGCCCGGCTGTTTTGTTCTCTTGACAGGAAAGTTTGCTAGCACACCCTTTGCTAGAATAAGTGGGAAACAGACCACAGGATAGGTAAAGAACACATTTGCTGTTTTATTGGTGCCTTGCAGGGCAGTAATACTGAAAAAGGGGAATGCAAAAGAAACAAAAACCCAAAAATCAAAACCAAAAACCCAGGATGGTGGCAATCCACATTGTATTTTTTTTTAAAGAGTACATCAACTCCTGTTTTTTTTCATTTATTGTGGCATGAATGATAACATAAAACCAAAACATGAAAATATACAACTTATATTACACTATGTGTTATGAACAAAATATAAATCTATAACTCTATGTTATATTTACATAATTATTTCTTTTATTAAATTTCAAGTGAGATGGTAGGTTGCACATACTTTGTTTTAAGCTCCAGGCATTTGATTGTCTATATTTCTTTTCTATTTTCATTTCACTTGTAAAATCCAAAACGTTAAAAGGAGTAAGAGCTTTAGAGCCAATGGAGCTATATAAATACTGTTTCAGCAAACCAGTGACAAAAAACACTGGGGAGTAGAGAAATCAGTCAGTAGAAAAAACGAACTTGACATGTTCTTCAATCTGGGAAACTGACAAGTTAAGATAAAGTCAAAAAAATGTAAATATAAACCAAGCTAAACAGACAGCCCATGCCCTGTGCACTGAAGATACACTTGAATTCACATCGAGTGAATTACAGAGTTATTTGCAAAATGGAAGGGATGGTTCTACCGAGAAGTGGTCAGACAAAGAAACTTTGTATCCCACATATCACACCCTGAAACGTCCGAGATACCACACACTTGCCTTTCTTTCTTTACAGCAGATGAATTCTTGCTAAGGAAGACCTACATTTCCATGGAGCATAATTATTTTTGATGTTACAAATGTGATGTCAGAGGCTTCTTAGGGGACAATAACAGCTCATCTCTTTGGATTAAAAAGAAAAAGCTCTGAGAATGTGCAGTAAAAAGGTTAAAGACAATTTATTTTCTAAAAAATGATTTAATTAAAGACAGTCTACTGCAGTAACCAAATCTTTGAAATAATGTCTTCGAAGAAAGAATTTCTTCCATATGCATTCATAATAAGAGGATTTGGTTACAAAACTAATTAAATGCTATAATAATAGCTAGTGTTCTTTTCTGGGGGCCTGATTAATATAGCGTAACGGTTAGATAAAGATGTTAAATGCACTTAAAAATCCTATTTTACTAATATAAGGCATGAATAAATGGAAAAAAGGATATACTCTGTGTTATTTAATTGAGCTTAGAAGCAAGTGCCTCATTTTTTTCCCTTTCTTTTCCCCTTTACTCCACTGCTGCTGATGTTCTTTCTCAGGCTCACAAGGTGCATGGTGACTTCCTCCATTCAGGAGGAGGTGGCCTGTACACCCCTCCCCAGGCAGCTCCCCAGGAGCATCCTGGATCGCCAGGTTCCCAGGGAATAGGGGAACAGAGCCCACCTTGGCATTAGAGCCTCAATCAGCTTTTAGGTTAATAAATCCTAATCTCTTCTAACCTGGTTTTCCTACATGCTCCAGGGCACAGAACCCAGGAAAAAAAAAAAAGAAACAAGACAAGAAAGTTATTTTTATAAATGCGTGTTTTGCTTTTTTTTTGTTTTGTTTTCTACGTTTGTTTTTTTTTCCCAGAAAATTCAAGAGGGACAAACAGTACCCTATTTTCAAATGTGGTCTTCTACTGCTGAAGGATATATGGGTGCTCATCCTTGGACCTAGGAAAACATTAGCATGGGCATTAAGTAATTTGCTGGTTTGGAACCCCAGAGTCACTTTCTCAAAATTTATGTTTTCATCTTTTGGTCTCTCTTTTTTTTAACATTTCTGCATTGGTTTCAACATCCCAAATGTAGAGGAGGTGAACAGTTTGCTACATCAACCCATTCCCAAAGCCCGAGGGAAGGCCAGGCTGGGGCAGAGTCTCTGCAAAGGGAATGTGTGTGGAACAAAACCAGCTGGTTCAGCTGAGCCCTGGCTGAGGGGATGTGAACAGCAAGGGGGTCTTGGAGAAGGGCACTGTCCCACTGTGCCCACGGACACCAGGCTGCCTCCAGGAGTGGCTCCTGCAGAATTCACGACTGAAACTTGGTCTCACTGGAGTCCAAGAGCCCCCTTCCCACTGACCTTTGCCAGCCCACGCCTCCAAGACTTGCTCCAATCCCACAGTGGCACCTACCTGGAGCTAAAACAAAGTATTCTGGTAGCCCAAAGTGACACAATTAAACCAGAGTCTCTAAACCATGGTGGAAATCAAGCATCCAGCAAATGTGAGGTGAACCCACAAGAGTCAGAAGTAATTTGTTCACAAAGACAGGGAACAAATTTAAAAGTTTAAAAAAAATAAAAAGGAGCAAATATTCGTTTTCACATTGTACATAGTAATGATATAAAAACAATTGTCTATTTTTTTTTCCTTCTTATCCAAACAGAGTGCTTCAAAAAGTTGGCTCTAGATGACTGGTGTAATTAAATAACTAAAATGAGTGATGAGAGAGCAGAAGTTAATTAAGATTGAAAACAACACTCCCATTAATTCACTCCATCATAATAAACATCAGAAGTTGACATGGCTGGGGCCAAAATTAAAATAAAAGAAAGAGAAATGGTGTGAGCAGAAGAAGCGATTTGTTTTCATATGTATATATATATATTTATATATATATAAAAAGGTAAGGTGGGGAGGGGTATCCATTTTAAATAGCCTAACAGCTTCATTTGCTGCACTGCCAAATTAGAACAGAATAAAATAAAGTTAAAAAAGGGGGGTGTAAATAAATTATACATAATTTACTAATCTGGGAACAGCTGACCATTATTATTATTATTATAATTACCATTCAACACTAGCAAGAAGAGGCAGTTCAACTGAAAAAAAAAACCAACCCCAACACAGTCATAAAATACAAACAAAAAAGAACCCTCTATGACATGGAGGATATGATCAGCTACTCCAAGCATAATTTCAGAGCAAATCTTCTGAGAGAGAGAAAATAGAAAATAATTTTTCAAAGCAGAGGTTGAAATCAAAACAGGGAAAACAAAAGAAAAAGAAAAGAGATGCAGCAGGGTAAAACTATCACATGTCCACACTGCTCATCGGAGTATTGTCCTAAGTCTTCAATGGGATTTGCTTTTTGCTTTGCACAAAGTCTGCAAAGGTCAAGTTACACTTCAAGTGGGATTTCAAGAGGAAAAGAAAGGCTTTCCCCCCTTCCTACCCGTCCTGTTCATCCTGCACCTGGCATCAAGGGCAGAATTTGCCAGATTAAGAGACTGTTTGCAAAATCAATTTTGCCAAACAGTGGTGACCAGGGCTCTGGTGAGTGCTTGGGCCAGGGATCTCACTGCCACTAAGATGCAGGAGCTAATTTTATAAGTTAGAGGTGCACAGCAATGCATATCTCTCTGGGAGTAAGGAATTTACTAGGAAGCAACATAAAGTTGGCATCCTCAGTTAAAAAAAATAATTCAGAGGGAGGTTTTTGTTTCAGCATGATCCCAAGGCCTTCCTTTCCAGGGCACAGAGCACCTCCTGGACAGCTTCCTCACCTGGTTGTGGTTGACCAAGGAAGACAAAACTGCCTGAGCAATGTAAGTGCTCTATAACAACACTGAGAATATTTTAACACAGGAGAATAATTTTTTCAGTTGTGAGAGGCAGCAGCGAGGGAAATTCAGCACTGCAATGGTTTGAGTTCCTATAACTCCACTTTGAATAGGGAAATCTCGTCATAGCTAGTAGCCTCCTTCCTACACAAACACCTCACTGATAAAAGAAGGATTTCTGCCAGTGCACAGGAGAAAAAAAAGTCAGTTAAAAAAAAAAAGAAATGCCTTTTGAATCAGAAATTAGTACTCAACCATCCTGAAGGAATGAGTTCATCAGAACTGGACCCGGTTGGTGGTAGCTTAATTATGCTCAACGAGGAGGTAACATTTCCAGTTGCCGTGTCCAGTGCAGAACAAACCACATTTTGGACAAGTCTTTTTTATGTTGTTTATGCTGCCACTTGAAGTGTAAACTAAAAGTAAAGGTTTCTTACAGACCAAGACATTTGGAGGGTGCAGGACTTCATTCTGGAACATGCATTTTGCTCACAATAGTCCAAGATTATTCTTATTAGTACCATAAACACGCACACATGAAAATCCAAGACCATAAAATATTTTTTCTCTAAATTTCTTATGTCTCTCTCTCTTTTTTTTTTTTTTCACCTGAGAACAGCACCTACAGTTTCCTTTAAAAAGCAAAAGCAAAACCAAAAATACATGTCTAATCTCACCAGCTGCTGGTATATCAGGTTCTTCAAGGGATTGTCTAAGATATAACACTGTCCTAACTTAAGACAGAGCAAGAAGCAAATGAAAATCCAAAGAAAAACAAAACAAGAGACCAACCTAAAAAAAGCAACTTGGACTAGTTCAGCGCTTTAGTACAAATTTGGCACTTGCTCAAAGACTCAGTATGGTGTGCAACTGATGAAGAGAAGTCCTCTCTTGAAAGGAAATGCTGTTGGGGTTAACAGAAAGACTCCCCACTTCCTTCCTTGCCAGCCATGCACACAGGCACGCACACACACACTCTTCTGACCCAGATTTGACAGGGAGGAGGAGGAGAAGGAGGAGAAAGAGGAGGAAGAGGAGGAGGAGGTGAAGGAGGAGGAGACAGAGGGGGTTAAAAGGAATTTTATCTTTTTTTTTCCTGTCAGGTGCATTACCAAAAAAAAAAAAATTATTTCTCTTTAAACTGTAGCACAAAACAACAAAACACATTCACAAGCCACTTGTTGGCACTGTGTACCTGAGTGAGAATTTCTAGAACATTGTAGAACAAACAGCCATAAAGTTTATTTGAAAAAAAAATAATAATAATAAAAGGTTGACGGGTAAGACTTCAGTGCTTGGGTATAGCAGCTGAATTACTGGCATTATTTTACCCATAGCTTATATCATTCTGTTGTTGTTGTCGTTGTCTTTGTTTCCTTTCTTCTGAGCCTTTTTTCTTCTGATGCAGGCTGATGTCTATTAGTCAGCTGATGTCCCAACTAGTTAAGACTAACAGTTAAAGTAACAGTCAGTGTATGAGAAAGTTAATGTGCTTGGCCACTGGCAAGGATAAACCAGATGGGGCTTTATTTATTTTTTTTCTTTTCTCCTCGAAGTCCTGCAGGTCACGGGACATTGGGACCCCAATCAGTTGGCTTGCCCCGCAATGTGGTTTTCACTGTCACTGCCATAGTCTGCATCGGGGTCGTCCTCCTCCTCGTCGTACTCGTCGTAGATCTCGCCGTTGACATCGTCGGGCTGCATCTCCTCCTTGATGTGGGGCTCCTCGCCCTTGGCTCCGTAAGTGCTCGGGATGCTGGGCATGCCGGGCTCGGGGCTGCTGGACACGCTCGAGTGCTCCGAGGGCAGGTGTGGGGAAGGCATTCCTGCCATGGCAATGGCTCCTGGGTACACCACACCCGCCGTGGCAATGGGGAGCTGCGCTTGTTGCCTGGCAGGGAGAAGAGAGTGAAAGGATGTTGGAATGCTGCGAGGAGCAAAAGGAGGGTAAGTTCAACAGCATATATTCTTGGGCATGCAGAGGAATTCTTGTATCAATATTCAAAACTCACCAAATGATGCTCCACAAATGAGCACCAAACCCAAATCAATTCCACTGAAAAGAAAACCCAGCCTCTGTTAACATCTCTAGCCGTGCACAGCTTCAGCTTGCCTGCTTGTCAGGGCTTTTCTGGATCAGCTTGGTGCCAGCCAAAAATAAACATTCTTGCCAACTGTGGTCCAACTTCAAACCTGTATATTTTTTAAATCTTCCTTTAAAAAAATCCAATCTGCTGTCAGGACTGGACATAAAAGTCACAGTAACTAGACATAAATTGCCAATAGGAGAGAAGCAGCAAGGTCAAGGTAGATTGCACAGGAATTGGGAAGGTGCTGCAGGAAAATGTCACTGGATGAGGAGAAAGCAGAGACCGTGCTTACTCCACATTCATTCAGGGACCTGATCATTATTAGGGAGAGGAACAGTGGGCTTTCTGGAGCCAACATGAGTTTATAGGATGGATCACTAAAGGCCTCCCACTGGAAGGTGAGAGTTTCCACTGGGAGCAGCCCTTCTGAAAAGCAGATTCTTTGAAGGACGGTGGATAAAATTGGGAAAAGGTAGACTTAAAATGGAAGTGGGCATTATTTACGAATTAATACAAAGCAAGGAAATAACATGAGCATTTGAGAAAATCTTCTACAGGATGCCTTTATACAGCATCTAGGCCTTGGAAACCTGTCTGCAGTAATGAAAGGAGAATTATTCCAGGCCACAGAAATTCCCTTTGCATCAAGAACACTAGCTGTGTTATACTAGCATTTGTTTCCCTGAGAAGCTTCAGAGTCCCAACAAGCCTAGAGGTTTAAAATTCATGCTCCTTTTGTTTCCTTCCTGCATGAAGTAATTCCATTGCAGTAATTCTCTTCAGTACATGCTGCACATTGTAATGTCATCAGCAGTGTGTCCATCTGCACTGAAAAGCCTTGCCACAGGAGACAGGGCAGAGTCTCTTGAGATGAACATTCTTAATTAAGAATGAAACCCTTCCCTGTTTCCCTGCCTGGCTCTGCCCTGGCTGCACAGTAAGCCTCACACAGTACAGTGATCCTGAAAGACTTTCCTCTGCCAAACAGCTTTAGAGTTGTTTGGAATTGCTTGCTGCATTTTCAGATACTTCCTGCCTGCCATCCAAGCAAGCCCTCCCTCCACAGAACCCTTATTTCCGTGTTTCTGAAACAACTCAAGTTGACTCAGTTGAAGATACAGCTCTTAAAACAGGGAGCAGATCTAATTTGCATTTTATTCTCAATTCAGTCGGAAGGCTTTTGTTTTCTGGAGTCAGCATCTCTGCAACAAGATTCAGCACACTTAAATTGGTTTTAATATTTAACAATAGGAACACTTTGCACATAAATGGTGCTTTTCAGAGTGCTTTTCAAATATTAAATAATTTAAGAATAGTATTTTTCCACTTCTATGGGATGTCCAGCCTAGAGGATCTTGCAGCAGTCCTCATACAGTAACGTGTTTGGGCTTTCAGCAGGCCATGCTTGCCACACTACTGCTGAAGAGGAGGACACTGAAATAGGGAACATTAAAAAATTCCCAATCCTTCCCACTGTGATGCCTCCAGCACAGCCATGGCTCCTGTCAAACCAAGCACTTGCTGTGGTGCCCAGGCAGGAGCTGGGCTGGTGTTTAGGAGTTTAGCCCTAAATGACCTGTATTGGTGGATGCAACAGATGGGGAACTTAGACCAGGAATGCAACTGCAGTGCTGTGACTGGTGACATCACACACTGGCCCCACGGCAGCCATTGGCCACGCTGTCAGCTGCTTCCATAAAGATTTCACCCAGGCTCTGTGCTCTGGTGTCCCAGTGCAAATTACCTCCAGAAATATCTTGATTTCAATGTCAGCCTTGTTTGGAAAGCTGAATTTCTGTAGGCAGAATGTTACAAGGTTAATTTTTTCCCCATGATGAGGCATGCATGTTAACCAGATAAACAGTGTTTTGGGGGCTCTTTTTCCATGTCTTCTTTTTCCATAAGGCCCCCTCCTCTTTTTTAATCTCTTGATGCTGAATGTTGGCTGACTTCCCTGTGTTTGTTTCAGTGCTTACCACTGGGATCACTGGACCTGCCAGCACCACAGGGTTAAGCAGCTCAAATTTCTCTGCTGAGCGGCTTATTCCAACAATGCACACTGTAGCTGTTTAAAACACAGTCTGATGACACTTAACAGTCACTGGATAGATGTTCTCTCCTTTATTGCTACTTCTAGCCATTAACTAAAGAGATGTGCAACCCAGTTAATACTGAAAGGATTCCAAATTAAGATGAAACAGAACACAAATTCCGTTATTTCAGAGGGTCACTCTTGTTGCTGGTTTTGCTTTTTTTTTAGGATCCCTGTGTAGCTTTTTTTTTTAATATCTACCTTATAATTTTCATAAGTGAATACAGAAATATTGTTGAACATTTGATTACTTCTGCTTCTTTTTGATCTGCTGTAACCAACACCAAGGAATATCTGCAGAAGGAAAATATACGCTAGTCTTCTAGGCATATTTATTCTGATCTCTTAGCTGTTTATCAGAACTGGTCTTAAAATTTCTGCTCAACAGAAAGCATTTAGCTTGCTGGACTGTAAGACATTCCCCAGAAGGACAAATGAACAACATACACATGATATGAATACAGCTTGATATAAATCAACTGAGCCACGTCTATATTCCTGCTCATGTTCAGTGTGTTTAGCAGTCCTTTTGCAGGCCACTTGCCACAGATCATACTGAATGCAAACTTCTATTTTTGCTTTTTGGATCAACAGGAACTACCACAGATTCATTTAGATACTCTCTCTGAAGCCTCTTAATAGTTATAAGGCTTTACTAAAAGGCTTTCATTTTATTAGAAAATCTTAAAGCCTGTTTTTTTTCCTGATCAGAGTGGAAATGAGACAGTTCACTGAGGCATTAAGATGAGTGTAAGACAGAGCCAACAAAAATATTCCTAAAACTGCCTAACTTCCTCCTGGAACACTTTTGTTATAAAGTATAACTCTCATTTTCTATTAGCAATATCAAATGTTCTTGCCAATAAACTATAATGAAGAATTCTCCCCGATTTTTATTTGTTTGTTTTTGATGCAATAAGCAGCAGTTTTGGAAGCTCCCATACCCGACATTGAAGTACTGCCTCATCTCCTGGCGCCTGTTGCGCATGATGGCCTTGTACTCGCCGATGCGCAGCTTTTTGCCGTCCACCAGGCAGGTCCGCTTCGGCCTGGGCTTGTATTTGTAGTCTGGGTATTTCTCCAGGTGCTGCTTGCTGAGCCGGGCCTGCTCCTCGTAGTATGGCTGCTTCTCTAGGTTTGTCATAGCTTTCCAGCGAGATCCTGTCACCAAAAGAAAAGAAAAAAAAAAGATGAGATGCTACTCATCCCCAAACACTGCAAGGCAGAGAAACAAGTAGGTCACCCAGAACAAGACACCTAAGGCCATTTTGCTTTTGGCTAGGAATCTGTCAGAGCTTCTAGACAGGGTTCTGGTCTTGTATTTGATTCATAAACCTCCTGGGTATGGTGAAGATGCAGAGAAAGATGGCACTGGAAATTTTGACTCAGTATTTTACTGAAATTTATCTACCTTATAATGCATTTCAGGTGGGCAGTAAAACAATTATCCCGACGACAGGCAACCCCTGACACTTTGTTTCAGGAAACAGGGTAGATGATTTTGGAGGAATGGACACACAGAGTCTGCTGTGCTATGTCCCCACACCTTCCCTTGGCCATGTGCCTGTTTACACCTCCTGTTCAGAGAAGGCTCCACTCCATGTGCTGCTGTCTGGTTACTGTGATCCACGGCTGGATCAAGGCATCAGATCTGGATATGCACATATCCACAGCTTAATCATTCCTGACAAACACCAGGTCTTTCTGGCTCCCAGGTTGGTGAGAAGCAGAATAGGAACTGACTGTAAATGCTCTGCAGTCAGGTACAGGAGCCTGCAAAGACCCTAAAGCAATGCCTCTAAAAGCTATAAACTATCCTCTATGTGTCAGTGGGGTTTTAACTGCAAGACCAAGTCCTGGGAAACACTGCTATCCCCAACTTAAAGAATTTATTGTGTCATGAAGGGAAAAATACTGGGGTACTGGCACATCTCTCCCCAGAGCTGCACTATGGCTTCATTGCTGACAGCCTTCTTTTCTGTCTATGTTAATGTTGATATTTGAGATAGAGATATAGTAAAGACTTCAAAATTGTCTTCAAATGCCTGCTGAAAGTTATAAACTAGTATTTCTTAAAGGGTATAATATGGGAGCAGAAAGTAAAAGTTCTTGAATCAGTTGCCCCATTTTATTTTTCCATTAAATATAGAAGTGTTTCAGGGTAAGATACATTTCAAATAACAGGAATAGTTCAAGCTTGGAAACTTGTGGCCAAGAAAGAAAACTTTATTGGAAAACAGTCAAGTTTTCCACTGGAAAAATGTTTGAATAATTTCTCAGTTTAATGGGTTTATAATGTAATATGTCATACTTGACTTTCTCTTGTTCCTCATTTTTTTATGGTTAGCTCATGCTATTAACTCAGGCTGGTCTTATCCCACTGTACCCCCAAGACTTGCAGTAGAGAGAGCACAGTTATCCTTTCCCCAGGAAAGAAAACAGTTTCATTCCCTCTAGAAAGGCCCCTTCTGATTACTGACACCATTTTCCCCATTACTCTTTGAATCTTTATTCCATGCTTCAGTCTGGGCTTCTGGAGAGAAGAGCTGGTACCACCTCACATGCAGAGATAAGCAATGCATAAACAATGATGTCTTTGTCCTGAAAAGGGGCAATGGGCATGCCTTTCTAAGCAAACATTGCTTTGAAGTCAAAACCATACTTTTTCAAGATGTTTACAACATATAGCATGCAGAGACCTCCTAGCTAGTCCTGGAATGGGAAAGAGTTTAATGAAATTGTTATTAGCTTAGGCCCAGCATCGGAACTGCACAGGGAGATGGCTTTTAGGCTTTGGACTGAAATTCCTGCACATCACTTCTTATGCCATAGAGAGGTAGTGCCTATGCCTGGGGATTTGTGGCAGGGCTCTGTCACATAGGGCACCACCCCTGTGACCAGAATCCTGCTCAGCAGTTTTGTCTCCTGCAGAGAAATTATTCCAAGCCTTTTCTGGCAAAGAGAGTGGCTAGAAAAATGACACTGACTTTCCACTTGTAGTACCTCCTGGATTTGGGGATGAATGACACAATGAGAAACATGTGACTGTCAAAACACCGCACACCAACTATTGCTGCATAAGACAGAAAGATTGGGCCTGTGTTGAACAACGTAAAGAATTCAGGGTAAAGCAGATGAACTCTGAAAGATGCCCAGATGTGGGTGTGCTTTCAAATTCTGCATGTAGGCACTGATACACTGGTGTTTCAGTGAAGAAAACCCTAAGAGTTAGCCCAAACCTAGAGCTGTCTAGTCACAGATCTGCTGAAGTCTTGATGGCCTAGGAAAACAGCCCCAGCCCCTTTTTCTGATGCTGCATCGGGGTTTTTTTATGAACACAAAAGTTGAAAACCTCGGTCTTTAAACAAATCATGGCATTTGCTTTATATGCCGTGAAGGGATTTGCATTGAAGGGACTCACACATATTTTGAGACAGACAGATGCACAGAAAGGTAGAAATTAAAGTCAGCTCTCACAAAATTACCATGAAAATGCTCTATTCCAGCACAGTTTCTCTTCTGCTGTGCCAGTTCACTTGTTGCAAACCTATGGTCAGATCTGGGCAGGCAGACTCCTACCTCATCATGTGACAAGAAGGAGTGGATAAAGTCAGGCAAACAACACAAGCCTTTGTAGGATCAGGGCCGTAAAATGTGAAATTTTGATGCGTAACATCTGTACATACAGTTACACAAACAATATTTATACGTAAGTGTAATTTGTTATATTTTTTCTTCCTGAGCCTGCACACTCAAATACAACAAAAATCCTGGTAGCTTCACCTCTCTTCCTAGCAAATTTTTTATAGCTGCCTTCTGCAGTGATACCTCCTCTTACTACAACTTTACTATTCTTTGCAAAATATACTAAGTACAATTTACTAGTATGTTTTGAAGTATCATATATAGTTAAACAAACAATGCCATCAAAATAGGTTTTTAAAAAGGGCACACTTTCTGATCATAAACCGTTGTTCTTTACCTTTGATAATTTTCACTTATTTTCTTAGTAATTTACATAACCCAATCAATTCTCTGAACAGTCTTCATCTGAAATTTTGAAGAATACGTAACTCTGATCTTGGAATTTTCACCCACAGGGTAAGCTATGAATGAGTACCATCAATCAACATATTAAAACTTTTAAAAAATACCTTATATTTGGACAAAATATGCTTGTAATAGCTTTATTTGTAATTGTGTTATGTGTCTATAAACACAGGCAGGCCTGGGTACCTATGCACAGTGCCAAAAGCCCAAACAAGGTGTGACTGTAGAAACTTGAGAAATCTTTCTTTTTAAGGGAAGATTTACAGTCTTGAGTGAGCTTCCTGCTCACCATCTGTGTTGGAAAGCTTTGAGTGGTTCAAGCACGCAAAGCTTTTCTCCTTGACCATGAAAACAAGAGCCCATTCCCTTCCCTGGATGCATGCAAAATGACAAGCAGGATTCTAGCACGATTCTCCCTGACGTGGTGGCTTAAGTATTTAGGGAAAAAAGGTGAATTCAAAGATTTTGCAGCACCAAGCACAGCGCCAGCCCCTAAACTGAGCTAGGGCAGTCAGACTTGTGCCCACACAGCTGTGTGTGACTGTGAACACATCTGGAGAGGGCAAATATTTGAGTCCTGGGCAGAAAAGAGGTGCACTCACCCATGCCCAGACACTTGTGCTCTGGACACACACATGCAATGTTCAGAGCTCTGTTTACCGCTGATTTTAAGCCATGTTTCTCTGACAACAATTTTCAGCTGTTTGCAATATTCTTTAACTTTCAGTCCATTAGATGTACAGTTTTCTATCTGAGTACCTGAATCAGGCTGATTTTATGTTTAAAAAAATGTTCTCACATAGACAAATACTTGTATAATATATAGGTATGTGTATATATTTGTATAAACACACATATACATTCCAAGTGAATTTCTGAAGCTAGTAATTAACTTCATTTTTTCCTAAAATATTTATGAAGATTTCTCAGTGGAATTAATTAAAACATTTACTGAAATACCTAAACAATACATTATTAAACTGATAGGGTACAGCAGTGCCATTTTAGTATTTTTTTAACAATTTATTAAAAACACCATTATCCACAAGTTTAAGTTGCGATGAACAGATGGATGACAAATGCACAGATGAATTTATTGTCAAATCCATGTATCTAATTTTTATGCTCAAAACATAGTACCTCAGTGTCAAACATAATCCCTAGAGAATTCTAGTGCTGCACAGGGCACCTCCTCTCATTTCACCATATAGGCGACCCTTGATTGGTGAGAACTCTATCTAAGTTACTCTGTGTGACAACAAGCTCTGTGACCTCAAAGTGTAGCAGTGCTGCTGGAAAAATGGGAAAGAAAAACTGTGGCTTTCTAATAAGGACACCCTAATACCTGGCTGAACTGTGAGCTTCTAATTGTTCACCCTACCCCAGTTAACAGACACCTCTCTGCTGACTTCAAAAGACTGGCCTTTTGCAGCTGAGGGAAGAACTTTGTAATGTTTCTGTCAAGACAGAAGATGCCAGGACATTCTTCTGTATTGTATACATAGAATGAAAAAAAATAAAATGTGATGCTGTAAAGAAATAGAAACACCATCTTTCACTGTCTCAGACCTTGCTTTTCCCCTATCTGGCAGCAAAACAGGGAGTTTGGAGTCAGCTATACTGTCTGTCACCTCAACAGGGTCTGTAATGAATTTGCACATTTTACTCCAACTACTGTATATCTAATCAGAAAAAGATGTCTCCGTATCTCCCTGATCTAGCGCCAAATAGTAAAAGGTGATTCCTTATGTTAACAATTTCAGCAGAATGGCTTATTAAAACCAGATTTTAGGGTATTATAAAATGCTTAGAAGCCCTTTAAAATGTCAACCAGGATCCCCAGAGACTGCGTAAAATGTCAGCCCAGCTCAAGTGCCTGTTTTAAGCAGAATGAATTAGTAGCGTGCTGTCGGAGGTTGTTATCCAAAACAATCAGTTAAGAGGGAAAACATCAAGCTCTCTTTGTACTTTCTATATGAAAAGGGCCATTCAGAATGATCTTGTAGATTTCTGAAGCTGATTACTTAAGAACAGGTTTAACCAGGTCTACTCTCAATTTAGAAACAGACCAAAACTATTACTGCCCTGTCCTCCAGCTAATCACATCATACACCTCTGACCAGTATAATCGTTTTTAACCAGTATAAGGTTATATTGCCATCAACATAACCAATTTAGCCTTCTAATCCTGTTCCCATAACTAATCTAATCATCTTGTGCCACCTTTTAAATCATGGGTTAATATCATCACATCTGCCATCCATGGCAATACATTTTGCGTCTCCAACCAATTTATCTCATTTCCACTTACCCCCTGCCAGCTTTTCATAATATCACTCTAATCAAGGTAAGCCTCAAACTTCTGACCAGTCTAAACGGGGCATATTTACCAGCCCTGCAGCTGGTTAATGCTGCCATTCTAACTGTACTACATCTCTTGAGTAGCCTGCAAAACCAGTGAGATCTGCAGCAGAGGTAAACATGTTCCCTGCTTAGCCACTGGCCTGAGGGATGCTTAGGTCCTGTAGCTGTTTTTATTGGTAAAAAGGCAATATCTCTAATTTGGTCGCAGATGCATTATTTTTCTGCTGAAAAGTAATTCACTGGCCTCAGTGAGGCTCATTAGTCACTGACTGTATCATCCAGCACACCAAGAGGAGTAACTTTGGACAGAACATGGTCCTGAGAATCTGATCAAATAGTGAAAAGTTGGATGACTTTGGCATGAGATTCAGTAGATGATGCTCATGGCAAATATTAATCAGGATGTGAAGAGCAGAGAATATGGATATCAGGGTTTTTAAAAAATTCTTTTCAATATATGGAAGAATGAAGAACCACCCACTGTAGGAGAAGATCAGGTTCGAGAACCTGAAGGTGCACAAATCCATGGGACCTGCTGAGATGCATCTGCAGGACCTCAGAGAACTGACAGCTGAACTGGCTAAGCCACTGTTCATCCTATTGGTGAAGTTGTGGCAGTCTGGCAAAGTTACCACTTTCTGGAAAAGGAGAAATGTAACCCCCAAATTTAAAAAGGAAAAGCCAGGAACTACAGGCTACTCCATCTCTCCTCTGTGCACAGCAAAACCACTACCGCAATCCCAATAATTACAAAGACACAAGAATATTTCAGGTTGTGGCTAATACATACTGCTGGGCAGCACAGGGGAAACTCATATCACTGTTATTCTTGGTGCAGTGACTAAAGAGCAAGAGAGAAAGAAGCAATTCTGCTCTGTCAGGTGCTCAGCTAAACTCAGTCGGAATCTTTTCAAGCTTCGCTCTGGAAGAGTGGTGCTCTATCATGCTTACCTAGTATCTTGCTGATGTTAGAGTTGTGCATGTCAGGGAAGGCTTGAAGGATCTTCCTTCGTTCATCCTTAGCCCACACCATGAACGCATTCATTGGGCGCTTGATGTGGGGCTCATTGCTACCGCGCCCTCGGGATTCCCGGTAAATCCGAGACTCTGAAACTCCTGCACTTCCTAAAAAGCAAGAGGAAAACATTTCCAGCTTGTATTTCAGTATGCAGCTTCCTCTGCCATCAGTAACCTAGGTCATGTGCTGCACATTCAATGAGTCAATATTCACAATGATTAATATATTGTATATTGCTTGGTCTACTTATTCTATTAATTCAGTATCACATAGTATAAACCAGATAAGGAGTTTTGATTGCTTTTTAATACAAAGTATTAAACAGCTTTTCTAAGCCATCTTTTACTGCTTAATTACATAAACCAAATATATGCTTATCAATGCAGGCTTAATTTTTTTTTCTTCCTTTCTTGCTTACAGAATGCTGGTCGTATTATGTCACCTATTTTTTACCTTTTCCGTGACAGAAAGGGGGTGATAGGTGGCAATACTGGGCATTTCTTCTTAAGTAATTCTCTAACTAGCAAATGAGTATTTACGTACTTGCCTGTTTTTGTGCTTATATCTCCTTAAAAATATATGCAGTAGCAGAGAAACAAATAAACATACTCACTTCATCGAATCGATAAAGCTCCCACATATGCAGAGCACACAGCACTTATGAAGGATCACATCTCACTTCATGGCTCTCCCATGTGATCTCACTTATCCCACATATATTTGCCTACTTTAGTCCCTTTTATTATCAGAAATACATTTTTGTTCCCATCTTGAGACTTTCAGTGGACAGAGGGAAAGCTAAAAATCATCTCCAGACTTAAAACACCCCACCATGAATTACTTCTTCCTGCCTTGTTTCATAGTCACTTATTGCTAACAGCTCATATTCCTCATGGGTCCCCAAAGCACTTGGATTCTCCCTCAGATCCCGTTGATATGCACACACAAACCTGGAACTAAGGAAAAGTAATTTGTACTGACCATCAGAATCTCCACTCATGTTGAAATCCATGATTGTGTGGCTGAACTTCCCATCTTCACTCTGTTTTACAGCCAGCTGCTGAGTCAGGGTCTCCAGTGTTGTTTTGTCCTATATGGGAAAGATGACAGGATTTGAATCAGGAAGATAATTAAATATTGTAAGTCCAAAGTTTGTATGCCATTTAGGAGGTAAATAGGGAAGCTAGGTAACTATTCACAAGAGTTTACTCAGCCATGTATTGAAGAATAAATAATAATGCTTTTTCTGGAAGAGACAGGGTTACAGACCATACCATAAAGTCCTTTTAAAAACTTGCTTATTAGCTAGTGATAAGCAAATTCCATAGTGTTGAAAAGAATGGCTTAGTTAGGCATGATAAAATTGGCTGCACATCTGAAAAATACTTAACTCTCTCTATGTTCCTGGGACTGCAAAGCTGGCCTGAAAGCTTAGGTGATAAGTGCTCTTTTGCAATGTATTTATTGTTTCACTCCATTTCTAGCCTGCAATCAGAGGGCAGAGACATGGATGGCTTTGCTTTGTTTCTTTTCTAAAAGGCAGTATTTTAGGAAGCAGTCCATAGGGCAAAAACCTACCCTAAAGTTCAAACTTATTCTGGCCTTGGGAAAGGTTCAGCCTGAATGAAGCATGATCCTTGGGCAGCAGTTTCCAGTGCTCCTGTCTGGACTGTTTTGTCCCACCCTACCAACAGCCTGTCCATCATTCACCTGGTCAGAACTAACTGCAGGCTGGTGTGTGCTGCCATCTCATCTGTCAGTGGTGCCTAAAGACACTGCCAGAACAACATGCAAGGGCAATTAATTCCAATGTCCTTTTCAAAACACCTCACTTCCCCCTGAATTGACTTTACAAACACAAAGGTGTTCCATTTTCCAACCGTTTTTGTTTTCCCAATGACTTTTGCTCATGAACATTCTATCTTCCTGACAATCATAAGTTTAAAAATAAATATTTCAGGGAAGCAATACTAACATTTCAAAATCTCAGGCACTGTGCCTTTTGCAAAGCTAAGAACATGACATGATATAGCATGATAATGAGTGGCTCCAGTCGAAAAAATTCTTTTGAGCTTCTTCCTGAAACAAAAAGATTTCTGTTTCCTTGCTCTATTCCACTCCTGTTGACTGTAAAAGATCAATAAACTAAAAAAACTTTCAGTTTTCACATGGCAGCTGTTCCATGTAGCCTAATAATGTCACTAGGTTGCGTTAAGAAACCAGAAAAGAGAAACAAGAAAACAGAAAAGAGAACAATGTGAATACAGAAATGCTTCCTGCAAAGTGATGCCCCTGCATCTGCAATTCAAAAAATGGTTCAAATTCATGTAAGTCACTGCACAAAGATTTTCTCAGGAAGAGTTAGAAACAAGGCTAATCTACACAACTTTGTATGCTCACAGAGTTTAGGGAACATGAGGTTAACCTTCCTCTTCCTCACATTCATTTTCACTATGAATCCCTTTCATACTCCTGGTGCTCTGTCTATACCCTGACACTTCACCATGGAGAGCATGCAAGATGAGTTACCCTCTTGGTTTTCGCAGGAAAAGCTCAGAAGACTCAGACTCCCAAAAGCTTGGAGAAGCTTCAAATAAACACCTGAACTATTCAGGCATTGAGCTTTACCAAACTCTTTAATCTAGTGTTTTTAACTCAGCTCTCACTTCCAAAGCAGCCTGTCAGGTGTCAAAAAGTCAGGAATAAGTTGACTTTGTATTTCTTCCAAATCGATTACAGATATATAATGGAAGTCAACAGTTTTTCCTCAGGAAAAAAAAAAATAAATCTATTTACTGTCAATTTCATAGTGCTAGAGTTCAAAAATTTTTATGCCACAAATAATTTCAAAACACTATAACCAAGCTGGAATGTAAAAGAACATTTTCTCTTGTTGGCTATATTAGGGGGGAGGGGAGTTCCTCTGCTGCAGACTGTTTTTGAAGCCTGTGTAAACGTCTTAGAAAAACAGAGCTGAGAGCGCAAAGGGCATGGGCTTAACAGCTTCTTCTTTTGGCAGTAAATGCAGCTCTTGGAGTCAGAGGCAGTTCCATTCCCAACCACACTCCACTGATATGATCTGATTGAGTCTCGAGGTCAATGGATACTCTGGAATGCTGCCTGCAAGGCACACTCTAGGTATGGCTCATTCACCAGAGCCTGGCTTAACAAGCCCAAGATGCTCTGCCACACTCCATCCTGGGCAGAGTTGAGCACTTGGAGGTACAGCCCTGCTGGATGAAGCGAGGGAGCACAGGTGTGAGGGAAGGGGGGTCATGAAGGAATGCCAGAGGAACATGGAGCTCTCAGGCTGCTCTGTGCAGCCCTGTGCATGGAGGTGGTTCTCCAGAGAACTGTAACATGATGAGCACTGACACCATCCTTTTAACATGGTGACAATTTAGTCCTTGCTACTTAAACGTGTAATTCAACCATCAATGATAAAATAGGAGCTAAAAAGAACTTCTGCATGACATTGCTCTTGAAACAAAGGATCCAAGCAGCCAGCTTACTTTTCTGTGTTAATGTTCAGAAGTGTTTTAAGTCTAAAAAGCACAAAGGCAATAATAAGTCTAAGGCCTGCTCTTGCCTGAGCCTCTGCAACAGCACATCTCCTATGAGGCAGGCTATGAGAGTTGGAGTTCTTCAGTCTGGAAAAGAGAAGATTTTAGGGTGATCTAATTGTGGCCATTCAGTCCCTTAAGGGAGCTGGTTAGAAAGATGGAGAGAGACTATTTACAAGGGCCTGTAGTGACAGGACAAGGGGCAATGGACTCATGCTGAGAGACAGTAGGTTTAGATTAGATGTTAGGGACAAATTCTTTGCACTCAGGGTGGTGAGGCTCTGGATCAGGCTGCCCAGAGAAGTTACGGATACCTCATTCCTGGAATTGTTCAAGGCCAGGCTGGATGGGGCTCTGAGCAACCTGGTCTAGTGGAAGGTGTCCCTGCCCATAGCAGAGGGTGTGGAAGTAGATGATCTTTAAGATATCTTCTATCTCAAGCCATTAAAAAAAAAGCCCTAAACCACCCAACAGTCCCCCTCAAAACCCCGAACAAACAGTACTAGGAGAGCAGAAAGATATCAGCAACACCCCGGCAGGATGCAGAAGCCTGACCACAGGTCAGCAGCAGTGTGATTTCCGGTCCTACACTCTTCCCTTTAAACACCCAGCAGCTGATTTTCCCCAATCTTGACACAGAGAAACACTTTTACAATCACCTAATGTTTGGAAGGGGCTAAGCAGCAATCCTATGTTGTTTTGCTTGTAGGCATTCACTAGATGACTTACTGCTTTTCATTTGATGGAAACATCTCTTTACCTTTGCTACAGAGTCTTTCAGTTTGTGGGCAAGTATTTATGGAACCTTCAAAAAAAACAAAGGAGAAGACTTTTTCTTCTCTGAACCCAAATAAATTGGCAACCTGCTGATATTGCTATCCTAGCCTCCCCTCACAGAATCATAGAATCACAGAATGGCTCAGGTTGGAAGGGACCCTAAAGATCATCCAGTTCCAACCACAAACCCCCAACCCACAACAGACAAGGACATCTACATAATTACTTCAGACAAGAAATCCACAATGATTTGAAGTTTATACAAAACCAGGATCTATTTGTCATCATTATCATAATTCAAAATCAAATTACACATTCCCAAAACTGCCACTTTGGAGGAAGAGGAGCCCTCTGCAGGAGAGCCCCTCCCATGAGGAGTCAGGCTGACAGCCTGAGGCATCCCTAAAATCAGCAACTCCCCTCAAGCTCAGGTGACCTGCTGGTCCAAACCCCCACCTGCCTTCTTCCCTGTGCAGATAGCCTGTACCCACCCCCTGTGTGTCCCTGTAAACCCCAGCCTCAGCCTCTGACCCCAGGAGCTTTCTGTCCCTGGCTCCCTTTGCAGAGATGCTGACAATAAAGGCAGCTCTGGGGAATTGCCACACAGACTCCTCTCTCCCATTCCTGCCTTGGCCTGGGGGTTCCAGCACAGAGCTGAAATCACAAGANATGGCTCAGGTTGGAAGGGACCCTAAAGATCATCCAGTTCCAACCACAAACCCCCAACCCACAACAGACAAGGACATCTACATAATTACTTCAGACAAGAAATCCACAATGATTTGAAGTTTATACAAAACCAGGATCTATTTGTCATCATTATCATAATTCAAAATCAAATTACACATTCCCAAAACTGCCACTTTGGAGGAAGAGGAGCCCTCTGCAGGAGAGCCCCTCCCATGAGGAGTCAGGCTGACAGCCTGAGGCATCCCTAAAATCAGCAACTCCCCTCAAGCTCAGGTGACCTGCTGGTCCAAACCCCCACCTGCCTTCTTCCCTGTGCAGATAGCCTGTACCCACCCCCTGTGTGTCCCTGTAAACCCCAGCCTCAGCCTCTGACCCCAGGAGCTTTCTGTCCCTGGCTCCCTTTGCAGAGATGCTGACAATAAAGGCAGCTCTGGGGAATTGCCACACAGACTCCTCTCTCCCATTCCTGCCTTGGCCTGGGGGTTCCAGCACAGAGCTGAAATCACAAGAGCTGAAATCACTACTCTGGGCTGAGATCACTTGCTGGAATTCCCCAGCAGCCAAGGAAGCAGGGCTCTGCTCCTAGAAGGTGTTCTCTTGTGAGATGCTCCTCTCTGGGAAGGATCCAGGCCCTTGGGTGGGATCTCCTCTCACCCAGCTTTCAGCTGGATCGTGCCAGCACTGTGCTGTGCTGGATTAGCTGTTTGAACAGTAGCAAGACGAGGCTCCACACAGTGACAACAGGTGAGTACAAGTATGTTGGATCAGCAGAACATCTCTTCTTTTCAGGTTTGAAATGCTATTCATCCTATGAAAAATGCCAGGCGGCATCTACTGCAGCCTAGAACTAATATTGCTGGGAACAAAAGGCAAGATTGGTCCAAATCTAGGGAAGAGGTGTGAAGAATTGCTTGAGACAAGCAATTCTAAAAATTTGCGTGAATCAGCAAACACCATTAGCAAGGAGCACTCCTGTCCTTCCAGGAGAAGAAACATAACCATCTCTTGCTAAACATGAAGTGATTCAAAATTTCTGAATTTTGTATCAGACCTCAGAAGGACATTTTATATGAAGGGCTTCTGAATCATAATTTCTATTGGATTGTAGGAGAGACTCTCTGCAGGGGCAGCAAGAACTCTGTTGACTGGATCATTTAAAATTCCAATGTGTAAACCAGAGAAGATAATACTGTAGAGAGCATTCAATCTCAAAATGGCCCAATTGTTCAAAGTATAACCAGAAATGTTTCATCAATAGCCACAATGTGATGAGAAGTTTCTAAAACTTTATTATTCAAAGAAATTAACCTCCCAAAGAAGACCACAACTAGTTGTACCACAACTCCTAGAAATGCTCTAATTATATTTAAAAGAACAAAAACACATACACATACAATATGTCATGTAAACAAAAATATAAAAAATGACTAAGCACCACAAGTCAGACTCAAGTTTTGTGGTCAGCTGCAAAAGTTGGTTGGCTCTCTGTCATGGATAGCTGTCGTAGTTTAACAAAACATTGATCTAAAAATGACAAGAACTTGGTTGCAGTCTTTTTCATAAAAGAAACATAAAACAAGAAGAGTCAAAACACATGTAGAACAGCCTGATCCTGTTTGCCAGAACTCCTCCCACTACTACATAAAAGTCAAGCAAAACCTTGGAATGTTTGAGAAATAAAAACATTCTGATAGATTTGCCTACTGCCCTCCACTCTCACTGCTCCCATCTTGTGCTGGTTCATGGTACCAGTGCTCAGGGTGCATCTGAGACCACTCACACACCTACATTCCAGAAGGACTCCACGGTCCTTCCAGAACACTGTCAGTGCTGGGCATATGGCAGTGGATCCCTCCTCCCCCTTCCTGAGACATCCTTTTGGCTGGGGTATTTGGCAAACACTGCCAGCACTCTGAACTCTGTTAGAGTTGCATTTTGGCAAGAGCTGATTTTCCAATTGCGTAATTCAAGGTTAGCACTTTCACTGAAGCAGTTCACTCTCCACTTTGCTGCTCCCCTCACCCTACCCCCATTTTCCCTGACAGGAATATTTCTCCTCTCAGTTTTTGTGTCTGCAGAGAAACAGCCAATGTAGAATTCCAGAGGAAGAGCGTTCAGGAACCTAACTTCACATTCCTGTTTTTCATATCCCAAGGAAACTGAAAGGCCAGGCAAAAAAAAAAAAAAGGTGGAGAGAGTCAAACACCGTTACCTATGAAGAGAATACCTGTGCAAGGAGAAACTTGCTGATCATTTCTTGCACCTAAGAATTCCACACACACAGATGGACACAGCCTGCTACCTTTGCTCAGTGTCAATAAATTAAAAAGAAACAGATGGTTGCCTGCTACTGTCCTTTTGTGTGTCTCATTTCTTCCCTTCCCTTCCAACTACAGTTTGTCCAGCTATTTCCCATATCTAAATGCTAAAGGTGGTATTTTCAAATATATTTGAGTTTTGAAGAGGTAGTTTTAATCTTAGATTGATGAGCAGGACCTGTGACAGCCTCTAATGTGGTTTGTGGTACAGAGGCACATCCCCTTCCCCAGCAAGGGCCTCTAAGTATCAACCCTTCCAACATATACCTTGGTCAATATGCACCAAATCTTAAAAGTTTCAGGCAGATTAATTGCTATGATTGCACAATAAAAGTTCACTTTATGACAGAAGAACATATGTAATTATTAGACAAGCCGGTGGCACCAGGAGTTAACAATTCAACCCTGTGATATTTTCCTTAGCTCTCCAAGAAAGTAAAGAGTCTTATGCTCCATCTAACACGAGTGAAAACTTTGTAAAAGTAATCTTTCTGTGCAATCCCTCTGCCTCTTGTAATAACAAACATCAGAATAGCCTGAGTTCAAAACTTTCATCCACAGTCTTACCAAATGTGGAAAACATGAGGAAGGCAGGCATTATGGATGACAGAGAGCTGAAAGAACTGAGGGGAACAACTGGCAATAGTGAGAGCTGTGCCCAGAGGTTTGCACATGATGAATTATTTGCATTCCAGACTCTGCTCCAGCATATTAGTGCCATGGTACTTCCAAACAGGTACTGTGCACGCTGTCTATGCCCCAGTCCAACCCTTGTTATGGCCCAGATCCTGTTACACCTGTAACTGCTGTAAGAGAATTTCCAGCTGCTTGCAGAGGGATCTTTGATTTAGATTTGGGTTTCTCTGCATCACCTTGCCCAAGCGTTCTTCACTCATCAGTGAATTATCCAAACATTTCACAAAGAAAGGCAGGATTATTAACTGCTTACCAGAAGGGAAATTGAGTAAACATGGGACTTGTCAAAGGTTCCTTAGTAAGACTGATAAACATTTTAGTAATTGAAATTAGCACTCTTGCATCTTGCAAAAAAATTACCATCTCAAGCTTGTAATTTCTTTATGAGTATGGAATTGTCACTCTTGCTGATGGCACATGATATCAAGGAAAGTAAGATAAAAATAAAGCAGTTATAGATCCTCCACTGCAATGGACCTTGCTTAAGTAAAGCCTGCAGGGCTGTAAAACTCATAAAAAGCACATGCATAAATGATAAAATAGAGTGAGACTTACAAATGTTGACTTAGTAATTGTTAAACCCCTTCTGGCTGCACAATTTTATAGTGTTCTACTGTACTAATGAAAATGCAAGAAACAACAAAGAAAGGGTTTAGCCTTCTAATTATATAAACTCTGTGGACCACCAACGAAGATGAAAGATTATTTATAATGTCACAGCAAGTTATAATTTGGGAGATTTTTTTGTTGTTGCATCAAAGTTGAGTATGAAGCAACAATGCATTTACCACCCGTTCAGCTCTTTCAATCTTGTTTATCCAAGATCTCTATTTTTCATGGAATAATCCACACACAGAATCTAAAAGTAGCATTAGAAACAAGAAAACAAAAGAACATTCTTAATTTGTGGCTCTTCCTGATTTTATGGTACTTCTTTCAAAATTACGACATGCAGTCTAAGTTGGGGCTCCATCAATTAGTAGAGGAACCATATCTTTTGGTTTACAGTACTTATTTAAATTCATATTGCTTTAATACTGCCTAGAAATCATTCCAGCTGATTTGCAATCTATATGAAGTGTTATACAGACTGAGTAGAGAGAGGTTCCTTATGAGGTGTTATAGGGAAAAGATCAGAATGACCATGAAGGCCTAGACATTTAATTACTCTTCTCTCAGGAACGGACACCAATTCACAGAAAGACTTTGCTGAAACTTATACAGTAATTTTTCTTTGTTGTTTATTGTGGACACAGGGCTTCAGTTTCTAAGGGTTCTCAAGTCAGCATCTTTAAAAGCACTGAAGGCATGACAGAGTCTACTGAAATAAAAAGAGGAAAATCCTCAATAACTTGGCAAGGGTCAGGTCCCTGAGGTTTGTTTTGGTTTGGTTTGATTTTGTTCTTAAAAATTCTTTATTTGAGAAAGAATGAAAGAATTACTTCATTCATAAAGTGTATTATTTGGCTTGGAAACAAATTGATGGGAAGTAGCAACTCTAGAGGACACTGAGGTCCTGCTTTTCTTTCGTTATGACCGCAGAGAAACAGAGCAAGTCAGGATTTTTACAAGAAAATGCACATAGGACTGGCCCAGCCCATGATTTTGAAGAAGGAATTAAAAGAAAAAGGAAATCAAAGCAGAATGATGAGTTGCTGTTTCCTTCTTAGGAAGTTGTTATAGCATGGGCACAGGCATTGACCTCAACCAGATCCAGCTGTAATCTGCTGACTGCAAATAGGTTAAGAGTTCCATGACCCAGTTTCTCATCCTGAGAGAAGCTCTGACTGCTTCTTGGGCTGACACGACCTATAACTCTTTGTGAATTGTTCAGTCACTGCACCTTAATTTCCGGAACTCAACAGCATGGAGATGGTGATGCTTTCCCACCAGTGTGCGGAGTTTTGAGGTCTCTGGATGAAATTATGCCATGTAAATTTTAACCAGGGACTTCACAGCACGTCAGAAAACTGGTACAGCTGATCAATGTGGAAAGAAAACATTTACTGGGGAGAGAGGTGGCACACTAAATATGAAGCAAGAGGAAAATCACAACCCACACAGGATTTCCTGGAAAGGAGGGTCTGCATGCATACAGAGAAAGCAAGAACATAGTCTCTGCTTTCCTGACAATTGTTTAACAAGCAATGGGTGACTCAACTACACAGCAGCAATAAAGACATTACAGACTACTTTTTTCCATTTTCCCCTGGAAGATATTCAAATTATGAAGGCTGATGTACCTTTGCTTACACTTCTTCCAGCCCTGCTGAACAAGTGAGGCTGATCCATCAGGAGCCCAAATGGACACAATTCACAGAAGAATCAGGCCCAGCCTCTATTACAGTGAAGAGAGGTACTGCACTGATGCTGGAGTCCATGAATGTGCTGAAAACCCCAGTGATTTGAGACACCTGATTATGTAAAAATAATAAAATATCTCAGGAAGTAATAAGCTCTCATGGCCATGGGGCACAGCTGAGAACTTAAACCCAAAGACTCAAAAAGCTCAAAAGTCATAACAAGAACTCCACATCACTTGTATGTTTTTTCTTTCAGGAGGAAGTTGATCCATCTTTATTGGGCTTCATAAAACTTCCACAACAGTATAAACAGCCACACTAGGCTGTGAATGTTTCCAATCTTCACCCTTTGGAGTGAACAAAGTCTTAATTCCCATTCAGACTTCAGCAGCTACATGGGTCTAGGGTTCTTCCCTTACCTCTCTGCCTGCTGTTCTCCATAATTTCAACATACACACATGCCTGTGAGTAGAATTCATCCCTCCCTCCGTAGGCTTCATTTTTTATTACCTAACCCTGCCTATGCAGCCCTGCCATCACAAGGCACAAAGGACACACATAAATATCCACACTTGTCTTTGAAACATGGATCTGAGCATTTAATCGATGATGGTCAATCAGGAGGAAAAAAAAACCCGAACAGTGTTTTAAAATGAAGAGCTAAAATCCTCGGGAGAATAAAAGAAGTCCTCACTGCAGAATCTTTCCCTCTTATGCATAGGCACTTGTGAACTGAGAGTAATGGCACTGTGACAAAAGCAGCAAAACTAAAGGCAAGCTTTACTAAAGGAAAAGGGGGGAGGGGAGTTCTTCCAGTGGCCATCTGTGAAAACAAGGCATGTGGCCATTAAATGCAGAGGCTGTAAATATAAATATACACAAGCAAATGGCAAAAAAAAAAAAAAAGGGGGGGGAAGGGACAAATAATAAGTGGATAAACTTTCAGCTGAAGTAAATAAAAATGTTTATTGCTTAGTGTTGGGCAAAACCAATTTTGATCTTTGCAGCATGCAAGCCTGACCTGTGTTTTTTAAATGAAATTTGTGAAAAGTTTCAGGAGAAATTGCAGTGAGTAGAGTAGCCCTGTTGAACAGGACTCCTTGACCATGCATGATCCCTTTGAGGCTGCTGACTGGGCTTACTGAAGTCTGACATCTGGGTGATGGATAGGTGATGACATAATACCTGCTTGACTTGTCACACATTTGGAAAACTTTGTGGTCTGTGCTGATAGCATGAACAAAGAGGACTGCAATCCCCACACAAGTATTTCTGCTGGCAAAGAACCTCAGTGAAACAAACTTAGAAAGAGAGTAGGGAGAGGCACAGTAATACAATTGTTAGGATAACACATTCACTTTTGTGCTGTGGGACTCTAACAGGGCATTGTCTGCAAGACACAACCTGGTCCCCACGTTGTACAACCATTAGTCCAAACGGATCTCTGCTTACACTGCAAGAAAGGAACAAAAATATTAAACTGGTCAGCTTTGCTTAAGTTTTACAGGCCAATGAGGAATAGAGCAGTCTACAGGACATATCTATTACGTCTGCTGAACTTGCAGGGAGAAGGGGACATGTGTGTAATATCTATGGGTGGCACACAGCCTCTGCTAGTCTTTGAAAATGCAGAAGTAAAATTTTCCAGTAAAATAAGACAGAGATTATGAAATTGGGCAGCTTTCAACTCTAGCAAAGTGATTTGGCTTATGTTATTAATACTGTGCCTCTGGACAAATTTTCAGTGGGTTTCTCTCTTTTGGAAAGCCTGGCTTGTGCCAGGTCCCAGTTTCTATCATTACAACTTACTCAATCTAGCCTGACCCATGGTCTTTCAGTGTCTGCAGCAAGAACAGGGTTAGTCTCTTTTACCAACCCTTCTCTTTTCTTCTCCCGCCTGCCCTTCTGTCCTGCAATTTTCTCTTGACTTTCTTCAAATCTAACCATTAGGGGAAGAAAAAAAGTTATTGAAGCAAAATTCTCTGCTGCAAGAAAAATTTACATGTCATAATCCTTGTGTGTTTAGTAAAGTGAGCTCCGGTGCTTTATTTCACAAAGGCAGCAGGAACTGTGGGTTTGAGATTCCCCTTCTTCTCATGAGGAGAGCGGGGGCAAAATTTATTTCAGCTCAGCGGATCACAGTGGTTTCCTAAGAGTTAACTTTGCTATCCCCATCCATCAGGCAGCCAGCGAGGCATCAGAAGGAATGATGGATGTAAAATTATTACAGGGCTGCCACTTGATATACTTTCTGCCATTTGTAACTAATGCTGGAACTGACACACTTTTTTCATTATTAAACATCCACATTAAGTCAACATTGGTCACTGTCATTTCATGTTTGGCACTTTCTTAAGGGGAAGAGGGAGAGGGGGGGTGGGAAGGATGGTGGAAGGAGGGGTGATCTGGAATGGGAGGAAAGACATCCTGAACCTGGTGCTCCACAAGCATGAGTAATAGGCTCCTGCTTACCGTGCTGGAATAAATATTGTTACAAATAGCTATTTAGTCACAACCCAGCAGACAAGTACATGTCAGAGCCTTTTAAAAGGACACACTCCAAGCAATAACAGGAAGAACTTGTATTGCAGGTTAAGACACACCCCTGGCAAGGGGAGGGGTGTATTTGAATGCACTCAGCTTGGAGTGTGACTCCATCCCTACAGAAAGGCTACACATCCCTACAGAAAGGCTCCTCTTACACAGCTGTCCCAGCCACTGCCAGCATCCAGAAACCTGTCTGTGCCTGTGCACAGTGACATCTGTTCAGATACCTGCTTGTATGCCCTCTTCTTCCTTTGTCACAGAGCACATCCCTGGGAGTCTGGCTGCAGTCGGGGAATTACTGGCTAGCACTGTGCATGTTTGTGCTGTGTGTCCCTGAAGGAGTGCACTGTAGGCTGGGATACATGCACACACATGCTGGCTCTTTGTGTTTGTGTACATCTCCTTTGAAGTTTTGGGGCTGAACAGAGAGACTAGAGTTCCCTGGCTGATGCTGCCTGTTGTGGTGTTTACCCCAGCTGACAACCTGAGCTCTGAGCTATAAAAGGTAACATTGTTTATGTATAGTACGTATCAAGCTATAATTAACTGTAGATGACAATTACAAGTAAAGCTATGCTCTTGGGTTTCCAAGAAACCACAAAAACACACTCTTCTCATTTAGACAAGGAAATGTTTCCAAGAAAAGTAATGTGAAAATATGTTTTACTGCATTTGCAATTAAAATAGGTTTCAGTAAAATCCATGTTCATTGTGATGCTCAAAGTTTTTACTGTAATCCTCTGAAAATCAAACCCGTCAAGATGGTCCAAGTTGCATGCCCAAAAAGTGACTCACCCAAATCATCTTAGCCATTTAAAAAAATCTTTTCTTATGTATGACTCCTTTTATACAGTTTCTCTCTACTTCCACAAAATTCCTGTCTGACTACTGCCTTAGCTGGCATGTCTGGCTGTCCACAGGGATCAATCCATCTGGGAACATGAGCAGGAAAACAGGACACATATGAAGAGCCCGAAGACCTCTAAGAGAGACTCCCAAAGATGATTTCCAGCCCCAAACCTGCCCAGCAACCCCTGGCAGACAAATCTCCACCAGGAGTCTCCCATATATGTTGTGATCCCACCTCCACTGGAAGTCTGCAGAAGCAATTCTTACAACAAGAAGCTCACCAGGTCTCAGAGAATTGTAAGTGCACTAATCACTGCAGCAAAGAAGGGAGAAAAATTTGGGTTAGCCCCAAACAACTGTTTGTTACCTATAAATAATAATGTGCATTTTTAAGTACTAAAATGCCCAGGGATACATAGATATACATAAGGATAACGCTCTCTTAATTCCACCGCCCATCTCCAATTCTTTGGTCAGGAAGCAAAAGTGACAGACACGATGTCTCAAAAGTTCAGGGGCTGCCACTAAGCCCCATGGCAGGATCTTGAGCTTCTGGGAAGGGAAACCCCATAGTAAAACCATAGCACTATTCCTTGCTAACCACATTCCCAACTATCTAATTCTCTGCCTCTGAAAAGAGAGAAAACTAGAATAAAGTTTAATTAAAAATGGCAATACTTGCTTTCCTCAAATCTTGCTCTTAGTGAGAAAACCTTAAAGCCCTAGGGCAAAAAGACACCAGCTTTAGAGAAGTTGGATTGTTTGTCTGGATATGAACGTCACATATTAAAATAAATCACAGAATCAATTAGGCTGGAAAACACTCCTGAGATCACCGAGTTCAAATCAGTGAGTCCCAATAACATTTTGGCATTAATTGTATCAAAACCCCAAAGCCTACAGTGGCTTTAGAAAAATTCTCCATTGAGCAAACCATTTTTTCTTCCTGCTACCTTGTAAAAGAACTCCTGTCTGCCCTCCACGAGCTCACCAGGAGGTATGAATTAGAGAGGAAAATAAACTTCAACTGAGGTTGAGGGTGTGAAGTGAAAACAGAAGGAATAAGGAGATTCCCAAAAATAGGAAAGTAACAGAATAAAGTAAATGCAGATGGTTCCACTCCTGTTACTTAATCAAAAGGCTGTGCAGAGTCACTAGAGCCAGCATAAAGTCATGTGTTAGAACAACAGCTGATCTGTATTAAAGAAGATTAACTCGCAATGCCATGGTGGAGGGCCTGGGATTATTTTATGTGCTTCCATTGCTGAACAAGCCGTCAGCACAATTACTGCCCTCCGATGTGAATGACTGATCTGTAACCACAGCTAAACAGCATGCTGCTTAGGGGCCTGGGTGCTTCATGAAGATGAATTTCCATACCATCAAAGTGCCTTTAATGGGCTTCCTGATCCAACCACAAGGCCTGCTTTGCAAGTATATAGAACTCAGGATGAAGGCTTCCTGTCCAAAAGGATTTGGTCGGTTGTCACTTGACAATTCCCAGCCAGCACAAGGGAAGAGAGGGGGGAGATAGGTAGAGTCTCTGCTTTGGAGGATTTAAAAAAAAAAAAAGGAAAAAGTAAAAAAAGGGTACAGATGCTTTCTGAATGTAACCAACTGCTGTATCCACAGCTGAATTCAATGCGCTTAACAAATAACGGCAATTTAGCTATGCTTGCGAGGAATAGCTTGAGTCACTTTGCATTAGCATCTGGCTGAGTGTTAAAGTCATTTCTACATGGGGAGCAGAGAAAAGGAATTTCTGCTCTGAGCATCCTTTCAAGAATGCTTAAATATTTGAATATAAATTCCTTTGTGCTTGTGATCACTTCTTCTTATATCTGACACTCTGCTTTTCCCTTTTCCCTTCTGGTGCTCTTCTCTGTGAAATGCCATAAACATGCTCTATCCCTCTCTTTCTTTCTCTCTCCCCATAGCAGCATCCTTATTCTTCTGAGACAATGTATGTACTGCCAGATACCTATTACACTGACCTCTTTTTTCCTTCCCCTTCCTCTCCAGAAAATGCAAGAAATTGGAGAGATTTCTACATCACTGACATCCAGGACAGGCTGATGAAAAAAGTACAGCGGTGAGACTCACATGTACATTTAACATTCATTACGCAGGCTGCTGGCTTCTCACAGCTTATTGATCAAACTCCATCTAAAACCAGGGAAAATGGAAAGCTATCCAAATTAGCAATCTGCTCATTCTGGACAATATTGTTTGACACACAAGCTTCCTAGGATGACTGAATTTCAAGTTTCTACTAAATAGCTGGTCGTTCTTATTCAATCTATTTATCTGCCTGTCTCAGTGAATTGCACAAGACCTTACAGTAGAAGTGGTTTTAATTAAATGTAGTTGACCCCAAATGTGACGACGGGGATCCTTGTATTGCACAACGATGGCTTTATCACCTCAGAAAATACTGCAGGGAAGAAGATGAACAGAGGAGAAAGTCTTGCTAAGCACACAATGCTGAGATGCATGCCAGAGTTGAGATGTGTATCTTAGGTGGCAGCATTATAAGGACAGCTCACTATAAATGTGGCAGCAAGCACTGGCAGGTCTATTTATCCTCCATAAGCCAAGGTAGTGCACAGAAAGACATCAGGCACTTATGGAGAAAAGAAGCAAATCACAACCTCACTGATACACACGGCAGTTAGAACACATAGAAATTTTACTAGAAAATATCCACTTTGTTGGTATTTTGTTATAGCACAGCTTCACAGGCCAGTCCAAAAGCAGAAGGTGGTAAGGCACATACGTTCTGCTGCCTCTAAGTTTCACTGCAAATATTTGGTGCAGTTTGTGTTGTCAATTCTCCGCTTTTCAATTCTGTTAAGTCTAACATGACATGACAGTGCTACATTGCAATGGTCACAAAATATCATATATGACGACCTCACAAGGCTAAATACCCAGAAGCTGAGCCTGAGTATCTGCAAAACTCATGTTCCTAAAGAAGCTTGAATATTTTCAAATCCAGCTCATCTCACAAACACATGTAGGCATTTCCATAAAGCAAGATTGCCACTTAGACCCAGAGATTTCCAAGATCACTGTCTCTTAATACATGTTGACAGGCTGGAACAGAGAATTAGTGGTCTCCAAAGTTCTTGTGAGGGCTTTAACTATCTCTGTGTACCTCCTCCCCACTCTCCCCCAGGGGTCTCTAGGTCCCTCTTTCATGTCATCTTTTGGTTGTGGTTTCTATTTTGCTTTTCACTTTTTTTCAACTATTCTATTTCAAAAATGGGGAAGGAAAAATACAATAAGAAAAAGGAGGAAGAGAAGGGAGGAAGAACCTGTGTATCTGTGTGGAGAGGCAAATGAACACTCTGACCCTTTGCAGAAGGAGTCTGGGAAACTCACTTTTTCTGTCCTGCAGTTATTGAGACCCAGGCTGTTCACCACGGCCACCTTCCCATCCAGCACCTGCTGCTCCCTCCGTAGCTGCTCCTTCATCTGTCGGGCCTCCTGGATTGCCTTGGTAACAGCATCGTGGTCATTTAAATAACCTGACGACGTGATAGAAGAAAGGATGTCTTAAAAAAAGAAAGTTACGAGAAAACACTTTAGCTTTCTTTAATGGAATATAGTTTATCATTATTAATGAAAAAGAGTTAAAAGGCAATGCCCACAAACCTTTCCGTGCTCTGTAATTCTGTTGTTGTTATGATAGAGCCACCTTGACAAAAAGCATGAGAAACCTCAGTGCCAAAATCCTCATTCCTGCTATTCGACCCCATTAGTTTCAGTATCTCCCTGACACTGCAGAGGTTAGCCCTGTGGTTTGTATGCAGCAGGATGTAACTGGATAAGAGTTAGGGGAAGCTTTGATCACGCCAGCAATCCTAAACTTTTAAAAATAGACAGTTTCATTCTTCCCCTTCTTAAAACTTGTGAATACATTAAAATAAACCACAGGTGGCGGTGGTTTGCTATACATATGAAATGCATAATGGCTGAGAAGAAAAACTTCATCCATTGAATCCTCCCAGCCGCCACCTGTCATTCATAAATGTACAAGAAACCACAGCTACACAGATCTACATTCCCATTCCTATTCATGCTGCTAATGGTAGGTCAAATGTCCACTGTTTTGCTGCAAATTCACAGCATAGGGCTTAGCCTTAGTAGTCACTGAATTATTTCCTTTTAAAATGTTACAAGCATCACCAGCACAGCTAATGCTATTTAATTTTAAATGTGACACTTAGTCATTTTTTTCCTTTAGTGTACTGTAGATTATACTTATTATGATCTGCGTGTGATTTGTAGGACGGAATACTGATAGGAGACTCCAAGCCTCAGTCTATTTTTCAGATATTAAAGTAGAGGCTAATATCTATCAATCTCCCTCTCCCCCTCCACATCCCCACATGTGTGTGTGCGTGCACACACACACACATAACACACAGACACAGATACACACACACACACACACACTTTTTTCTGTCTTTTAACTATGGCATAAAAACGGCATAAAATGAATCTGTAATATGAAATTGCCCAGAAAAGGGACTTCTGTTTGTGACATGAGGCTAAATCTAACCAGATCCATTGGTGAATTGTGACAGATGGAGGGACTGTGAGACAGAAGGCAGGCACTAATCACACACAAAATGACCGGCTTGCCTCAACATGTTCCATGGATTCCAGCAAACTTTACACCCTAATCCATTTTTAGAACAAAAAACATCTGGGCCATAAATCCTCTAATCTGCCAAAACACGCTATTAAATCCCATGATTTGTTGAAAAACACTAAGATTAAAGAAAGGAAATATAAAATGGCTAACTGCTGTGTTAGGAAAGTGTTATTAATACTCTTTCTTTGTCTCAATTATGAATGTTCTGTTCCTAAAGAGCCTTGTCTAATCATGTCAGATTACACATCCCTGTTGTATTGCTAGACTCTTCTATCTGATCTGCTGATTGCCAAAAAACGTAGGACATTGTCTTGCTGCTTAAAACATTTCTGGGGAAGAAGCTGATGTCAGATTAGTTCAGTGCTGTGCTACTGTCTGGATTTTAGTTTGGTTTGGGGTTTTATTCGGTTTTTTTTTAGACTGAGGACAGAGTGGGACTGGTACTCTTGTCTTCCTTGGAGAACAAAAGCAAGAAAGAAAAGTTCCTGTGTGGTTTGACTGTTGTTAATTGTACTAACAGCTAGCTTTTGGCTGAAACCTCAGGAACCCTGAGAGTTTTATATGAAATTACTTGATCCACACTGCTTTTATCAAATGACCCAGTTCAGTAATTCCCAGCCAATAGAATTCCAGTAATTCCAATTTTCCCAGCATAAGGAAGAATATAGCCTGTACCAGCACACTACTACCAGTCGATTTTTCTTTTTTCTTTTTTTTTATCTCCATTTTACCAACTTGCTTGGTTTCTTCCCCAGTTTGCCTCTGTTAACCTTTACATCTGATCAACCTTGCATGTAGTCAGAATAAATTAAAAAGGAAGCAAATAAACAAACAAACAGCAGTATTAGTGCTGCTTTTGCTGTTGTCTAGGTATAATACTTTCAATCTGTAACAGAGCCAAATTTGCCTAGGAACTGGAATTCATGCCCTTCTCCAGACTATTTGGCTTTTCCTGAATACTGCTATCTTTGAGACAGTTTGGCACATGACAGTGAATAAAAGCAAGCACTCCTTATGTTTTTCAGTAGCTGCCAAGATGCTGGTGTGCAGGGAAATGATTAATATAGAAGCGAGTTGAATGTAAATTATTGTTGTTTAGGGTAGGTGGTGAATTATTGACAGAGAGGGGAACTGTATTACATAAAATGAACTGAGTTCCAAGGATTGCCAAACTAGCACAGAGATGTTGCAGATAATGGCAAAGAGCAGAGAGAAGTTGTTTCTGTTTTTAGTACACGGACATATGCCTGTTCCCAAAAAGAAATGCTTGGATTTAAAGTCATACATGAAGCCATGACATTTGTGACTGCTCAGTCTGTAGCACAATTTATATGCTATAGGGATAGCTCTGGAAAGGGCTGTGGAGCTGTATGCCTGAGTGCAGCTATGCTGATAATCTCTGAGGCTCTGAGTTCACGTCCCCCAAAGACAAGTGAACAATACCCAGGCATTTCTCCATGTCATGGGAGCCAAGGAGCCAGAAGAACTGCTTTCAGAGAATGGTTTTAATTTGAAGTTAATGGTGGTGGAAAGTGACAGCTCAGCTGCATCCTAGCAAGGTGGGCTATGCACACCTAGGACAGACAGACATGGCATTGGGCCTTGTGCTGACTGCTCCAATTGTTCCAGTGGTGGAGGTAACTGTCTGACAAATGACTGTTTCCCAGTGCCCTTTTGTAGAGAGATTTAACATTCAGGATGAGAAAGTGATCCAGTTTCCTTACCATGTTAGGGACCTTTTGTAGCTTTGCTAAAAATGCTATCAAAATTTTTCATGATGTAGGTGCTGCTGGAGGGTGACATGAAATTTCATGCTCACTTCAAGATCACCAAATAGTTTCATCATGGGAACGAGTCCTACTTGGTGTAACTTGCATTGGATCTGACCTAGCAGTTAGCAGGACACTTCATAGGGTGTTCAGGAGCCTTTCCCTCTTGCAATCCTCCACCAAAGGATAAATCTTTGCTAGAAGTACAGTGTCCATCCAGCTCCTGCACCAGTTAAAGTCAGCTTATCTTATATATACAGCATGCACAGTGACACTGCTCAGCAACCTCAAAAAGTCACTTTCTATATTTGTAGCAGAGAGATACACAGCAGGGAACTCTATGTCATTAACAATAACTTAAGTATGTTATCTTTTGCTCCACAGTTTTCCATGGTTTATTGATGGTATATAACACATTAATTCTTCTTACAAGAGTGACCTTTAAAGCTCTGTTCATCCTCACAGCTTTTATCCAATTACATTATCACTCATTAAAGGTACAGCATTTCAAAATCTGCACCTTGTTAAAAGAAGTAAATTGCAGGAGTCTCAAACCTATGGAAAATATCAAGTGTATAGGGAAAGAAGATTGGAGAGGGGAGATCAAGAGGTGTCTTGGCACTGAAATGCAAGTCAGATGCTTAACTTCCCACCAAAATATGCCGTTCCCTCTACTTAAGGACAAAAAATCTAGTGTGAAAAAAAGAGAAATTCAATGCATTGTGCATGGAGAGCAGCAGGGTCAAGCAAATAAAGATAAAATACATCACTATGTCCCACAGTTAAAGAGTGTAGGGTTAATAACAATACAGACATTAACAATTAGTAATGTGATATTTAAAAAATATTTCTATAATTGTAATGTGTCATATCAAATAAATTTTACTGCATAGCACTGCTGCATCACAGACATAGCTTCTGATAGCTTTGAGTATGGCTACTTTTGGGTTTTTTTGTGTTATCCCTGAAAGTGGCCAGGCAGTAGATGCTTTAGGAGGAACACAACAGATATTAGAAAAAGTACATCTGTCTCATTCAATTCCTGAAACAGAGCTTGATTTACATAATGAAATCTTGATTCAGGTTATGCTCAATCACTTCATGGCATACAACATTTCAGTTAGAAGGATCAAGAATGGGGTATGTACACATTTTTCTTATACACACAAAGGAAAGTCTCTCTAACACATCAGATTTATGAAATTACCAACAAGACTGTTACTATGGTCTTCAGGCAAAGACATAATTTTGGCAGGAGGAAGAATTATTACTATTTTCTGGAATGATGTTATAAATTTTGCAACATAGAAAAACAAATTTGAGGTATCTTGAATGAACCTGGTGATTGTTTTGCCTATTACATCAAGGCAAAATAATATTCCATTCAGCATTTGGACAGACTAAAGATTAAACTTGTAATATTGGAAAGATGTAGACTTTTAAATTTAAGAGATGTTTTTGAAAGTTCATCTATCACTTTTAGATGACATAATATATAATATCATGGGTCTTCAATGCCCACCATTAGACAGGTCACGGTCTTTAATGTGTGCCATTAAAAACCAGCATTTATTATAAGTTAAAGCAGCATCTGAAATAATACAGGCCTTTGTTTTCTGAGTTTGTAGAAGTTAAGATACCCCTCCTGAAAGGAAAGTCTCTGTGAATTTCTTCACTGACACCAACCAACTGGAATATTATGGTCCACCTGTGACAGCTCATGGCCCACTGCCTGGCAGTGGCTGATAAAAGCCCCCTTTCCACTGGGAGCTACGCCCTGCTCTGAGAGGGATACAGGGACTGAGCTCACCGATTGTGTTGGCTCTGGCCGAGGGACTCGCTAACGTTGCTGGCACCGAGGACTTTAGGGAACTGGCCCCACTGTTTATTCTCAGAGCTGGCATGTGAGGAGAGGTGGGTGATGTGGGAGATTTGCCATCAGATGTCTTGGGTTTGGCTGAAAGGTTCAGAGGCTGGGCCACTTCATCCTGTGACAAGCAGAGGAGAAAAGAATGTTATCACCAAACTGCTGCTGGCACAACACCGCCCAAGCGAAGACAGTGGTTGCAGCTCACATGAACTTCTAAACCTGAGAGGTTGTATCATACAGATGAAGATCAAATGTGATACCATCTTGTCACTCTAGTTTGGAACTGAAATGACTGATAAACTGGAAAATTAGTGTGACATGATCAGAGAACATCATCCATTTGCACTTTGTGTGAGAGTTGTCTCTGAAGAAATTATTCCCATCAATAAGACATTTGCTTCTATCATGAAAATAAAGAGCAATAAAATAGAAAATTATATTTTATTTTGAATCTTATATTCATTAATGAAGTAAAAACTGAAGACTATCTTCACTTAAAACTCAACCACCACCACTAGCCAAACTGGGCAAACAAGTGAATAGGGGTTCAGTTGGGGTTTTTTATGGTCTTTTTTTTTTTTTTTTTTTGAGTGCGGGTGTGCCTTTTCTTTGGGTTTTGTTTTAACTTGTATTTTCCCCTGAACTTCCCAGACTTAGAATTCCAAGCACAAAAACACCATAGGAAATAAATACTTCTCTTCCACCTTAACAAAATCTGAGACAATCACCTGGATAATTCTGCACATATCCCTAGATGTTTTTATTTGCTGCAAAGTTGAATTTCTAGATTTCAGCAATTATTTTTATTATGTGAAAATAGAAAAATTGGGTGACATTTTTTGCATGGTAACTGGAATTATTCCTAAACCTGGCTTGATTACACTGAGTGACAGACAGTGCTATAAAAAACATTAAAATGCCAAGTAATGTATTTTTGTTCTACCAAAGTAAAATACAATAAAGAAGAAAAAAAAAAGAGAAGGGAGAAAAGGATTTTCAACATTTTAGAAGTGATTTTAACTGACTTTTAAATAAGCAGAACTAATGGATGTGATATTAGATCAAATCATTGCATAATAGCTTAGCTCTTGTCTGACACTGTGACTCAGGAAAGTCATCCTTTAGCTACGAGAAGTGCTACATCAGACAACTGGGTTTCAGCTCTAGGTACCGAAGAAACTGATTCTGGTCTCCCTAAATTCTAAGTACGTTTTGTTTTACAGAATTATTCCCGATTTACAACAATGCAAGCTGAGTGAGATTACACTCAGCTTTTGGTTTTTGTGGTTTTGGGGTTTTTTTTGAGCATTTTACTGTTACACCAAAGTCTCTGTAACATGTAACAGCAGCGATTCTTTTCCACACAGGGGGGTGTGCTGCAGTAAAGAAGAAATTTTATAGCTGCCTATTGCTTGTGGAAATATAATGCAGATGTCTCCAAACACAAGACAATTCTGCAAAGCACTGTCATGTAACTTTTCCATTGCCTCTGAGCAAAGCACCTTTGTTATATTTGATTATATTTCTACATTTGGTTATATTTCTACACAGTTTTGTGACAGTCATAGCAGATAAACATTATCAGAGGCATTGTGGACAAAGCTGTCATCCTTGAAGTGATGTTGAAGCCATCCTAGAGGCAACTTGTACATAAAATAAATGGGAAAAAATCAGTGCATAAAATTGCCTTAGGAGACTACATACTATACTCTCAAAAGGGAATTAGGTACCTAGATGGCAGAGTTCTGTTGATCTTCTAGGAGATTTAGGCTTCAGGGTTAAAAATGTCACCAGTAAAACTGGTATTTGACATTTTTAGAAGGGATTTGTTACTTTAGAGAAATACAAATCCATTGTATTAGAATACAATAGATAAAAATAAAGATAAAATAAAATCAGAATAAAATAAAATATCAGCCAAATAGAAAGGGACTTCCTTTACTGCTCCCCTGATTTCAATTAAAAAATAAAGCAGTCTCACAACAGTCCAGCTATAATGTTGTGAAATCAGTACTGAGTTAGTTGCATAAAAGTTTTAAGTACAAATGAGCCAACAAACCAATCAACCACAGTGACCTTGCTCCAGACAAAGATCCCTGAATGCAAAGCCATGTATTTGAAAGACAGCCTGAGAAGCAAAGCAAACCTGCCCACAGACTTGTTTCAGTTCAGTCCAAGAGGGTTTGGTTTCCATGTGCGTTCCATTCTTGCTGTAAGCCTCAACAAAAGGGGCTGATTAGTGTCAGAGATGGTACCAAAAGCTGCAGTGTGCACTCTGTCCAAAAGAAAGCTGACGGAGAGCAGCACCAGTTCAGAAGGAGCAGCAGCTAGTCCTTGAGAGAATGACTCTCACACACTGCAAAGGCAGCTTGGATTCCAATCTACATCCTCATAATGAAAGACTCTTTCAGTCTCATCCTTTTTTCTCAGTCCCTCAGCTATCTTGTCCCTATAAAGATTATTTCCTTCCCTCCTCTTGCTCCTTCTCTCTTTTGTCCACTCTTCTGTTCCCTTTTTTTTTAACCTGGTGTTAAGGCAAGGTCCTGTCCAAGTCCACTATACTACAGTGGCTGTGATCTCGTTTAATGCCAGTTAGAAACAGAGGAGGTGGGTTTTTTTCCCCACTGTAGGTATCAAGCAATGAGGCTGTTTGTGTTGTAACTATTCTTGGTAGTAAGAATGCTCTTCTTCATTCAAGTCAGCACAGCCTTCTCTGAAGCCAAGAAATATAAGGCCTTGTGGAAATAATAGAAGTCGACAGTTCCAGAGCTGATAAATGTCATTCCAAATTGTCCCGTCATTCACTTTCATTTTGTTCAGGCTAAATTAAATTAAATTAATCGGAGGTCACAGAAGCTTGGTTCTCATGAAAGAGGATAAGTAAACAATTTTCAGCTATTATATATATTTACAAAATGATACTACTTCACTGTTTGGTCTTCATAACATTTTTACTTCAGTTATTTCAAAGAGCATTCTCAAATTCTTGCTGGAAGTCAAATGCATTAAAAATCCTATGTTGCATCATGATTTGGTAATAACTTCAGTAATTTCCTTTACAACAGTGGAACTACACTGATTTATTCCAAAGGACTCTAAAAAATATCTGGGGGACAAGTAATAACATACAATTGTGTTAAGTGTGAAGATGACTGTTAGTATCTTCACTCTTAATCAATGAAACATGTTACTCTTTTCTATTTCTGCAGCCATAAATTCAGAATCCTCTGCTCTTCCAGCTTAAATCAAGAACTGCACTGTCTTCATTATTGATCTGAGCCTGTGTAACCCCAGTAAGAATTAGGCATTAGTCTACCTTAATTTTTTAACTATAAAATCTCCCAGCTAACATTCTGCCACATTACAGATTAGCAGAATTTTCCCAATTATGCCAGGGCTGGGTGTAAGACAGCTGAGGCAACTAAGAGACATAAAAGATAAAAACCAGATGTAGCATCTTCACTTCAGGTAGATGGTATCTTTCAACAGCCAGGAGATTTGATTTTATGCAGTGGATCACAGATCTAGAATTACTCCCTGCCCTCAGTTTTTATTAGAGAAAGCATTGATTGGTCCCTGCTTTTCTTTGAAATGCAGCTATTCTAAGATGACATTGATAAGGCGGGGATTTTTTTCGCAAGCCAGGATTTTTTAAAGTGTTAAACTCAAACATTTATTTATATATCAGCCAAAACAATTAATGCTGAGACTAGAAGACGTTAAGACCCAAAAGGCTTGTAATAATATAAACACAGATGTGATGAAAATAAAATATGATCTTGATTAAAGTTTATGAAATGCCTCTTTAAAAGTAGCACATTTGTCTTACAAAACAAAATACACACATGCACAAAATAAATGTAGAGAATAAAGCATAAGCAAAAACACATGAAGGAGGGCTAATAAAATGTACCCACAGAAAGCAAAGCATTGGCAAAGAGATTCCCATCCCCAGTATCACAGCTGTGTCAGAACAGTTGCTGTTTTAGAGAGAAGTGATTTGCTTCCCTGGACTAGAAGATTCATTAACCAAAGCTTGAATTCAGAGAACTTTAAATCTTTGTATTTCTCTAGATTTTTTTTCAGGTTGTATCTAGGTATTTGAGAAAAGAAAGAACCCTTCACCAGAATCTGAGGGGTAAATAAAATATTCAAGAGCTGTATTTTGTAGCTTCACTCGACCTGGGTTAATATAACTCTGAGCTGTCACATTTTAAACTTCAGGCACAGAAAATCTCCAAGTTTAAGTGGCTGACATGCAACACAAACAGAAATGCTGCTGGCAAGTTGAGTGTGGATCACACTGCTTTTATGAGATTTGTATGGTCCTTTGAAAAGGTGAAATGCTATAGGTTAACACAAAGTGCTATTAACATGGGAGGAAAAAATGAAAGAGAGGGAAAAGGAAGGGATTTGGCCAGAGCCATACAGTGGCAGTGGCAGAGCTTCAGACAGACCCAGGAATTCTGACTCGCAGTCTTGAAATTGTTGGCTGAAATGATGTCTTTTCTAATCTTTCCATCATGCTGTCTCTATTTACTTCCTCCTAGGATAAAAGGTTAATTCATCTCTATGGAGAATAGATATGGAAAAAGAAGGGAGTAAAATCTGATTTTGAGAAACTCTCTAAACCATTTGTTAAAAATGGCACTATTTCAACACCAAGAGCTGAATAAAAGACTGATAGCCCACATGAATGAACCAGTCTCAGAGAAAGAAAAAAGGGGAGGGGTACAAAGGGGGGGGGAGGGGTGGTAGTGGTGAAGAACCCAGATGATTCATTAGGATTTGATAATCTCACTCCTTTTCACATATTTTAAGATTAGTACACTATTAAAATACAGTTAGTGAATTATTGTACTGCCATTTAAATCCAAGTGCTGGATCCTACTGTGGCACACGCTCAAAGTCCAGGTTGCAGGGTTTATTACAAAATCATGAACTACTCTGGGTATCATCTGCCTGGCAATACAAATGTGCTTAAATGACCTGGCTTAAGCACAGCCCAGCCTGCTCTACTAAAGAGGCTTTTCATGACCTCTGGGAACACATTCACCACATCTTGCTGCCTATTTAAATGACCTTGACAGTACAAATTACAGCCAAATGAGTTAGAAATAAGAATCCAGAGAGGGGGGTTTCTACAAGATTGCCTCTGCCACCTCAACAGAAACAAAGCCTCATTCCCCCACCCTGGTTCTGTTTCCTGGAGGTCTTAATTTGAATAGAAATGCAAAATATGGAGCACTTACTGGCATGTCTGGGGCAGAAGACAATGACACTATTGTTGCCCATTGAACAATGCAGCCACTCAGTGGCTTATCCAGACTCCTGCTTATCCAAAAATGTCTAACCAAAATACATAAGAAACTGAGGTGCAACAGCAGAGATGCAAAGAAAATCCTCTCAAATCAGTGTCCCTCAAGACTACAGTTGTCCACACACTCATACAAAGACGCTGGCAGCTTTCTTCACATCCCCTCCCCTTCTCCTGAAGCCACTCATGGTGAAACTATCAGTAGTGATAATAAGAAGCCAAGAGGTAAAGGCAGTTGTGAAACATGTCGTACAAATGAATCATGATGCTGATATTATCCTCACTGATGAAATAATTGTATTAAATTAAGCAGGGATGTTCACATGACAGGATGGGTGAATTAGATAATGCTCATCTGCAGCTGTACCTCCTCCTGCCACATTCTCAAGTTTTGATTAAGAATAATGTGTCCCTTCCTGCAAAGGTGGAAATTTCTCAAACCACATAGAAAAACGGATACGAGACATAAAAACAGGCATCTTGGTTATGATACAGTAATAAACACAACAGAATTATTCTTCAGGTTCAGAGAAGTCACTATCATGTTCTTGCCCACAAGCTTCAGCACCAAAAGTAGAAGGCATGACTAGACTCTGGTTAGAAGGGAAAAGGCATGAATGACGAAGGCAGCATGAGGAACAACAGTGTTCTTTCCTTCTGATTCTGCAAAGTGCACAGACCTTTGCCTCTGTGATAGTGCAGAAGGATCACTGCCTGGATTTTTTTCTATACCCAGTGCAACTTTTTTTTTTTTAATGATGTTGCTTTGCTGAGCATCTTTTCCTGAATGAGTTTCTCTTAGAAGGCAGGTACTTTCTGGACTCAGGGCATGTTATCCAACCAGTTAGTTCTTTACTGATACTGCCAAAATACTCTTATTCATGGGACTTAAAGAGGGAAAGTCAGCTGCCTTATATTTGTGACAAATACTCCTTTTGTTCTCTGGTCTGCTTATAGGGAACTACTCAATGAATAAATTACTCCCAAAGGCTGATTTATGTACACAGGGAGGATTATTGCACAGTCTCCATTCTTGTTCATGGAGAAAAGTGGTGCAGGAACATAGCAAGTATATCTGTTTTCTAGCACCTAGGGACAGAGAGGACTTATCCCCCAATTTTCTTCTGCAACACTAGGGACTCTCAGTGAGGATATTTTCTGCAGACTTTTTCCTCTCCGAGAGATCCTGAACATTCTCACCTTTCCTTTTTCTTTACAGGAAGTAGGAAGCCAGGAAAGAAGTCAGCTGTCATAAAGACTACTTTGCTGCCCTGAAAACCTCAAGCTTTGATTTTGTCTGGTCTACACATTGTCACAGTAAAAACCCCAGAGCTGCTGGATGGTTCTCACTTTGTATTTAGCAGTGTTATTTCCCAAATAGCATGCGGAATTCCCAAACAGATATGGGAAGAACAAAAGAGCAGCATGCAAAATAACTTGTTTATGAACATGGCAGGCCCTCGAAGATTCCATCCCCTCCACCCCACAACCTCTGTACACGACGCACAGCACTGATTCTACAGTACCTATTCTATAAGCCATGGAATACAGATGCTGAATACAGAGGAGTAAACATAAAATTCTAGGATTGTTTTAGTCCTCCTGCTATCTCAGCTGTGGAAAAGTGGGATGTTTCAGTGGTAGGGCAACCTAAAAGCAGTGTCTAGGGAGAGAACTACAGAACTGCCCTTCAAAGTCTATATCCAATGATGACCTGACAATAGGCCTTCCTTTTGTGCAGCATCTGGTCAGACTTCTGCACACAGTAGCAACTTTTTAAAGGTCTTCAGGAAAGACTGCACTTGGACTTTGCCCTTTGGGGTCTTGTGGAGCACAAGGCAGGCTGCTTGGCCAACAGAATACACCAGGACATTCTGCAGCTTAGCAGGATGAACAGACTGGTGCATGTTTACCCAAAATTCATTTGTTTGGTTTCACAAATCTTCAGAGGCACATGCTCCAAGCCACATTTGCAGCTTCTGGCTGGCTTTGGACTGTCAAAATGCCCAGCCATCCTTGTGAACTCTGCTAGTAATCTCCACAGACAAATAGCACAATGTGTTTGAGGAAAAGTGGCCAGTATGAGATTTCTAGGCTAATTTTCCTTGATCACGAGTTTTCAGTCACACCAACCTCTAGGGAAACCTGATGACTTATGGAGGCTTATCCCAGTCCAGATCGAAACTTCAAGCATTTGTTTTCATCCACACAGAAGTAATTTACTTAGTCCTATCACCATTATTCTTCTATATTTGTTCTTCTGTTTGACTGGAACCAGTAGAAGTGAGAGTTGCTCACCATGTTGCTGAGAGGACTCAGTAAAAGGATTTTCAGTACAACATGAAAATAAACTGCGGGAACAAAGAGCTTTTAGCATTTACTTGCATCTCATAATGAAAAACCACCTTCCCATTCTGCATCTCTAAGTGAGTGAAAATTTAACTCAGCGGTCTCATATACAAAAAAGCCTCAGTGAAGCTGCTTCTGAGCAAATCTTGCCAGGTTGGTCCTGCAATGAGAAGGGTCCATGTTGAGTAAAGATAAAACATGAGCGAGCGCAGAAAGACTATTCACTTGGGATTCTCCTTGTCTGTACTTCACGACAAACTTGGGTCCTGCTGTTAGCTTTTTGCATCTAACTATTCTTCAGCTGAATTTCTCATATCACTGCTTCACCTGATTATTTGGTATAATGTTATTAATGAAGGGCTTAGGTGAGAGGCTCAAGTCATAGGCTAAGCAGGAGGAGTGATTTAGGCACAGGTCAGCAGGGATTGATGCAGGCACTGCAAATCTGCAGGGGAAGATGACAACCGATTTTTCACAATTTTAATCATGAAAATCACATCACATCAAATGCAGTAAAAATCATTAGAAAGGATCACAAATTGTGGTGCAAAGGAAGGGAAAGGATTTTTCCTATGAAGACTGCTTCTCCCACACTGCCCCAAATGAAATACATGGCAACCAGTAAAGTACAAGAGGGGAAAAAAATCACTTCTCCAGCGTACCATAGGAATTACTAATTAATTAGAGCTCATAATTACTCTGACAGCTTTTGCCTTATTTTACAGCTGGGAAGAATAAGGCACAAAGTGGCTAAATGATCTGCCTAGTCTCAGACAGTGAGTAAACAGCTGAGTCATAAGGAAGAGCAGAGCCACTCTTCCTTGGAGCAGTGTTTGGGAGTTTCTTGGATACTGTACTGAACCTCCTAAAATGTCCAGCTCCTTCAAAAGAAGTTGCAAAAAAAGTAGACAGAGGTCAGACAGTTTGATCTGTGGTTATGTATTCCTGAAATTGTGCTGGGTAGAAACTGGTCTGTGGTCTGTGCCCCAGTTAGTTTTGTTTTGTTAAAATCCTTTCTGCATACTTCTGTCCCAATAAAACCCAGAAAGTTGAATGTGTGGAGTTGTGTCCTTATTAATGCACTCTTCCACCAATAATAAGGCTGTTTAAAAAATGGAAATAGACATTGGACTGGATTTTGTTGCTGCCTAAACTGAACCTCGAGTCACCACCTTCCAATCAGTAATCCCCAGTAAATGTTACGTAGAATGAACAGCAATAAAAACAACAAACCTGAAAGGATGGGGAAAGACTTGGAAGGAAGTAAAACAAGGACCTGCAAAGCCAAACAGCATTACAAACTGGTACATTTTAAATGAACAACAAGAAAACAGAAGCCACACTGATCAAAGCCTCCCACCTCCTCTCTGTGGTGGATGACACCTTCGCTGGGAGCACACCACCACCTCTAACCCCACACCTGCAAAAGGAATTAGTTTCAAAAAGAATACAGACCAAAGCGAACCATATCAAAACAAATTAGCAACAGACCCCTCATCCTGCTGTGGTCAGACAGGAGAGGCAAAGATGCTCATAGTTGCTAAGATTCAGGGGAAAAAAAGACAAAACAAAACCAA
>VYXF01004448.1:70947-85952 GCA_013397295.1 Polioptila caerulea
AAAAAAAAAGAGAGGAAAAAAGCTCCCTTCACCCTTTTCTCCTATACTAAAACTGCTATGTTTCTGTGACTTATTCTGTGCACAAATCCTAGAGCACTGACTCAATGTGTATGTCACCAGTCAATTACCATCAAGACAAGACACTGGGACGCTTGGTAAGCATAAGATAATTTTATCTCTTCACCAGTAATAACATATATTTATATAGTGTTATTTTATAATTTACAAAGTGAGTCCCAAAAGATACCATCATGGGAATCCTTCCACCCATCACTGAACCACAATCATTTGGGGGTAAGGAACAACAGCACAGGAAAAGCAGTAAACAGGACATACCACATCCATTTGAAATTTCAGATGTCATGCTGGTGAAACTGCTGACAGTTGTCCAAATGTGAGACTGTTTTTAATTAATTACAGATTATTAATTATAATTATATATTTTTACACATATATATATATATAATTATATCATTATAAAAAACAAAATTAAATTAATTAATTAAAGACAAATAAGTCTCTGTGTGTGTGTGTGTGTGCACAAGGTCCGCGTGTATGTATGTGTTCAATTTTCCTGACCCCAAATTTGGTCTGTGCCTTTACAGAAAATGTTGAAAGTACAGGCTATCCGCTCATTTATTACAAATAATAAGCAAATAGAGATCCATTAATTAATTTCAGAGTTTTAATTGCAGACTCTGTTTTCTGCGGACATTTGAAACTAGGAGGAGAGTCCGCAGAAAAGGAAAGAAGATAATTTCAGAGAAAACTAAGAATATTGGAAATAAGCACAAAAAGGGGTCATTCTGATCTGCAAGCAAAGCAGAAAAAAGCCAAGAGTTTAGATTAGCAGAGCTCAAGATTGACCAAGGCAACCAACAAGTTAAATTCAAAATATATTAACTTAGAGCTGTAACCTGAAGCCTATACAGCTCTTAGCATGGCTAAAGATAAAAATAATCAGTGACCTGGAATGACTGCTGTCCCTGAGAGAACTACCTTTGGAAAGAAAGAAATTCACAAGAACCCACACAACAAAAACACTCTCCAGAATTGCTACATACATATGTTTTCTTCCTAATTGTACACTGAATTAAAGCTGCTTTTCTAATCCTGTCACTGTATTACTCCCTTTTTATGGTACACTGCTTCACAGCTTTCTCTGGAGCATTCTGGAGATGAACAAATGCACCCAGGAAACTCAACTTTAGAAGGCTTTTTGTGCCAGTTTCCCATGGATATGTCATGTTGGGTTGTGTTTGTCGCTGTGCAGCTCCTGCTGTGTTGTGTTAGCTGGAAGTCACGTAACATAATGTGGCTGATCCCTGACGTGAGATGTCACTGCCCCACACATCAGCTGAGAGCCTGTGACAAACTCTGGGCTTCATCTCCACGTACACACAGGCCCCCTGCTTCAAATCCAAAAGCAGGTGCTGGCACAGCCACTACAAAAGTTGAAGGAACGCTAATAACTTATGAAATAACTCAAAATACTTCTCTAACATTCTGATTCTGAACTGAAAAATTTCCTCTGCACTGTCCCTATAAGAGACATGGTCTTCCCCTCCATGCACTCCATGTGTCAAAATACTCAGAAATATTTTATCAAACACTTTTTTCCTAATTTTTTTCAGCAGTTCTGGTAATAGCTAATCTTTTATTTAAAAGCAGCAAGGAAAAATGTAGCAACTTGAAGTGAAACAAACAGAAATTTGTAATAAACCGATTCCTCAGCACAAAATGTACACATTTGAATTCACAGTCTGATAGCATTAAATGGATAAAGACACATGATTGAAACTGAAATTTTAAACCAGTTTCATATGTTAGATCCTGTCACATCAGCTTGTCTGCCTCAGATGTTCTTTGGATACTCCCGAATTTTCTCTCTGGATACTACTGAAGCACTTTTATTGGGAGATTCTACAGTAAAAAGTCTAATTCTGCTGTGAAGTGTTTATGCCTTAGCAGAATTGACAACATTAAATCTTCTATGATTCAAGACTGAAAATTAATCCCACTTTAATAAAAAAAGTAACTCATAGATTAATTTTCTTAGCTGCTTTCTAAGCCTCTGATACATTTGTACCAATCTCTAAGTTTCAGGCATGACAACATGAAGATTTTTGTTTAAATGAGATTCTTACATACTCACAAGACTTCAGGACCTTGGACCTTAAGGAGGCTACATTATAAAACCACAGCACGTAGCCACACTGCTTTGAAAAATATGTGTACTCTAAAGTGATGCTTTCCACATAATGTCTCTGAACCCCTCTTTTGCAACAGCTCATTTTACACTGAACAATTCAAACTGCATTCTGTACAACAAATGTGTAGTTCTGAGAAACCTGAGTGAAATAGTTGCCAAGCACTTCATATAAATCTAAAGTTAATACTAATCTAAAAGAAACTGTCTTGTTGAATTTGAGAATAAAACAGATTTTTCCACTCTGCTGCTAAATTTTGCTTCTCTTCAGTTATCCACAGTTACCAGGGATTAGAGATTAAAATGTTTCAGATTAAAATATTTTTGGAGCTCCCTTGTTACACGATTATCATTCAGCTGCGGGTACAGGAATACTCACTGTAAAATGTATTTCTTAGCTGCTTAGTTTGAATTGAATTCTGTCAGAACTCATCAAGAGGAGCTAATTTCAAATTTAGCATGTAGTGTTGATACAAACCACTCTTCTGCAGACAAAACAAGAGGTTTCTGGAAGCTGTCAGACTGATCACACTAGAGCTTTATTCAATCACCTCGGAAATCCCCTTTCTATGTTGAAAAAGAGTTCTACATTTGGTAAAAGGTGGCTACACTGCTGTCCACTACACAGGCCTGCCAACATAGCCTCTGCACTTTTTTTTTTACTATTAAGACACACAATGAAATACTCACTTAATTTGAAGCTGCAAAAGGGAGGATTCAACTCCTGATGTGAAGTACCTGGTCCCTTTCTAGAAGTATCTGGGAGAGTGAGAGTTTTCTGCTCTGTTTCCTAATCCATCAGATAGGTACATTGCTGCACTACTATCACCTGCACTAGCCTGTGCTCCTCCAATAAATACATCCCTTGATTTAGAGACTCTAAACAGCTCCGAGTCTAAAAGACAAGTCTCTGGAATAAAGGATGACCTTTAATAAGAATTTAATATTCTGAAGGAAACTATACATTAATCTGATATTGGCATAATTTCTTGGTTTGTTACCTATATTTAACTTAGAGCTAATATTGGTCCCTCATCTTTTCAGTGCTGCTACATTCAGAAGAATGACCTTCATGTATTTCTCCTCATGGCTGGTTTCCCTTCTTCAGCATAAAGACCTTCTTCTAAGTATTTTTAACTCTCTCCACAGACCAAGGCTGCCCAAATGCAAGGAGTATCAGCAAAAACCACTGCAGCCAGAAGAATGAAATTTTTTCTCTGTTGCAGCTCCAGATTGCACGCTCTCCTAAAGCCCTTTTACTGCTCTTTTAGGACTTTGTGGATGACTAGCACCACAGGCTCAACAGCTCTCTCAGTGGCATTAAAAAAACCTTGACTTTGAGACACTATTTTCTTATTTGGGACTAATCCAGTCACTTCCTGCTCTTTCTCATTCAAGCTCTTCGTTTCAACTGACAGAAGAAGGGCAGTTCTGTCAAAATGCTTTTGAGAAGTTAATGCTCAGGTAGTTCTAAGTAACAGGGTAAGACACTGAGCAGGAACTAAATGCCAGATCCCAGCACTCCTAAACACTGAGGGATACTGGAAACAGCCTCCTGAAAGTCACACTGCCTGCTGGAATACCTTGGTGTTCAGTATGAAGTCAATGATGTAGATCATTTAAACAAAAATAATGAGAACTACTACCTGCTGCCCACCGCACCAATTTTATTTATTTATATCAGGTTTAGAAGGCATTAACAGCAAAGAACAGCAGGGAACAAGTAAGGATACAGTGCTTGTTTTCCACCACTTTGCTTTACACCTGTGTTGTTCTCTGATTTCTGAGGACCTCTCTCTCAGGAATAAAGCAGTCTTGCTTGATTTGTGCAGCTCACTTTTGTTTTGTGATCAGAGATTATGAAGGGTTTTTTCCCCTTTTTGTTACATTTTCTTCTGAGTTTTCACTATAGAAAGTGCCAGCTGAGCCTGACAAGGGTTAATTGCTTGGCAACTCTGCGTGCGAGCCATGCTCATGCCAGAGAGAAATGATTATCAGGAAAGAAGAGCTGTGGACAACTAATCTGAAAAAGCATCCTAGAAGCCCCTCCACATATCTAATTTATTTTTAGGAAAGTAAGGCAGGGTATAGACCGGCAGAATGCTGTGCAAGTCCCTACTGCTGCTGCTGCTGCTGTTTAGATACTGCTATTAACTTTGCTTTTATTGTTTGGAACACATTTGCTATTTTAGAAAAGCACCTTATGAATTTTCATTAATATTCATCATTTCACTGTGCTCCAGCAAATGGTTTAAAAAGTCATTGTTTATATGCCTGCATATCATGTATAGGAAGAAGACTAAGGAAGAGAAAAACAACTTCAAAGATTCTGTCACCAACTCCACATTTTACCTATTAGGATCAAAAGCATGGGCAGCAAATGAGAAAGGCTCCCAGGTAAAGAGATTATTAACTAAAAGAATGGACAGGGGGACTGAAGAAACAGATGAGGTCTCAGTTTACAGCTCCCTACTCATCACTGCATCAGTACTGTAAACTTTTCCTTGATTATCTTATAGCTATTTCTGACCTGTTTGATGCTCTGCCAAGGGGATTGGGAAATGCAATCACTGAAAAATGTTTTGGATGTACTAATGTATAATATTCTAGTGCTAATTGTAATTCTGGTGCTGAAAAGATTAATAGACTGATTTAGCAAGGATTTTTTTTTAAATCAGTGGCATATAAAAAATTGTGTCCAGCCTGGAAACTCTCAAAAATAGAAGACCTTGCAAATGTTGGAGATAAAACTTCTGTACATATAGCCCCAGTGTTTTTTTTGGGATGCTGCATCTTACATCACTTTAGTAAGAACTGCTGTCCTTCCTTCTAAACTATCTCAGTACTCTAATAAAAATAAGGGTGCCCTAATTTCCTGTTGCTTGGACAAGCATTCAGCAGCTGCTGAGCTCTCCAACCAATAAACAGGACAAGGACTTCCATTAGTATATGGGGCCTAAAATGTGCCATGGGTTAATTTCAGATAGGTTCCTCTTCTCTACCCTTCAGGGATAAGAATTTGTCCCCATCCAACACAATTATGCCTTCTGATCACCTGTACATAACCATTTTATTATTTTAGTTTAAATTAGATGCTTTCCATTAAGATGTTCAAAAACAGCAGCTCTGAGGGTACAAGGAATCTGTATGTCCACTTTTTGGCCAGGCTTCTGCCACAGTCAGAGTGATGTGGCAAGTGAGTTGATGCCACTGTGCGCATAATGGGGGCTAATGCTCTCCCCAAGATCTCCTCAGGATAAAATGCCACATTCTGCACTATCATACGAAAGGGAGAGATGAGAGAAAGGGAGACAAATGCACCCAACTTAATAGGGCTTCTTAGCGTAGTCATCAAAAATGAAGTTCAAGTTAACAATCTGCCTGAAGTAGAATCAGAAATATCATATAGGTGAGTTTTATGGACCTTTTTACTGTTTTAGGGCCTTTTTCTTCTTTCCTTCAGATGTCTTCCTTTTCTTTTTTCCACTGTATTTTTGTCTTGAGGGAAGAAAGCTTTCCTACTAAAACTAGGTAGTCCCATCATCAGTTTTGACTGGCTCAGAAAAATCCACAACCAGCTCCCCATAGCTTACTTATTTTTCCTAATAACGTAGCCTATGGTGTGTCTGAATTAAAATGCCCATTTCCAAAGGCTCTTAATTCTTTATTTTTTCCCTGGTCTCACATGGACTTGGTAAGAAAGTCAACAGTGACTCTAGTTCCCTGACCCTCCCTGGATGAGAGTGGAGCGAGCATGCCTTATTCTTTTTCTACCTTTCACATACTGTAACCAGGATGCAAGACACAGCTGGTGCATGTGGCAGCAACTGTAGAACACTCCTCAAATACGGAAGAAGTTCTTCTAGAGAGACTCTGGCCATCTTAAGGTCAATCTGTACAAGTACTAAAACTTTCAAAGGCCATCTAATTGTTGCCTACAGGTGACAGAAGAAAATTCCATCAGAAGTGTTCACTTCGGGGATCAGGTAATGTGAAACGGAAGCACCCTCTTCAGTTAAAAGATTCAGATCAATATTTGTCTGAATATTGTAGCTGAGGAGAAACTGACTGTGTATATCCAGCTGCTTAGTGCTGTTTCTGGCTTGTCTGAAACACATTTCCTCTCCTTTTGTTGAGGGTTGGGTTGCTTTATCATATAATTTTTTCCCCAAAAGTTACTAGGAAGCCGATTGCTGAGTGCTTGGGGGCACTTACGGGTACTTGGTAAGGACAAAGGAAGGAGCTAAGGCAGGGAGAGGGTGTCACTGACTACACCTCTCTCGGGGGCTCGGAGGGATCAGTCAGGGCTCAGTTTTTGACTGCGGGGAGATCTCACCGGACCTCACCNGAGAAACTGTGACTGTTTCCTAACTCTGTTCGTTGTTAATGCTATAGTTATTGTTGTTTTGTTGATTTTGTTAGACTCACTAGTAAAGAATTGTTATTCCTATACCAAATTCTTTCCCCTTTAATTCCAAAATTATCGCAATTCAGAGAGAGGAGGTTTGCATTCTCCAATGCAAGAGAGGCTCCTGCTTTTTCCTAGCAGGCACACCTGTATTCAAACTAAGACACCTTTCCTTGTCACAACTCCCAGGTGCTACTGCTGAGCAAATGGTAGCATCACTATCAGAAGTATTTGAATAGAACAAAAAAAAAAATTATTTGGACAATCTGTGTGCTCTTGTCATTAATGGAGACACAACTGTGAGTAGGGTTAGGGCTGAGATCACAACAAGGTTAAAAGAAAAGTGCCCATGAATTCTCTCCTGTCACATTTCACTCTGAATTGCTCCTATTTTACAGCAGATGCCACAGACAATATACTGTGCTGCATTAAATACAGGGAATCGTTTAGCTACATTTACAAGCTACATTGAAAATTCACTCTGGAATTACTGCACTTGAAAGGTTACATGGAAAGGGCTAGAATATTGCAGCATGCAGGCACTAGGTGCTATATTTATCCATGCCACATGAAAAGCAAGAAACAAAGGCAGGAATTAACAGGACCCTGACTATTTACAAGTGAGGGTGAAGTCTTTGTCCTTATGCAAGGGTATAAAGCACCTGATCTGAAGCCAGTGAAAACTGGAGCTATCAGGTGAGAGTCCTGGTAGCATGGTAAAGGTCACAGTTCAGATAAACATAGTGTCTACAACATTGCTTTATTTTATCTTGTGCACGGCCCTGTACAAGCAAGAGGCTTGAAATGAATCAGAAGATGGGCTGGAAAGTTATTCTGCCTAGTCCTTATCTGCACCTCTGCCTGTTCTCTCCTACTTGGGAGCCTGCAACAACCCTGAACACCCAACAGGGCATCATGCAAGCATTTACATGATCAAAGGCAAAATGTGCTTAAGACAGACTTTGGAAATCCAGCACAATTTGGCAAACTTCAAAGATAGTTGCCTTTCAAACGGGTTGTGGAGGAGGCCTTGGTAAATTTGAATGGTATGATTAGCATACCGGCTGTTTTTAAAACTGCTCAAGAAGAAGCTGTGTTAAAATCCATTTCCGCAAGACACACGCATTTTTCTTTTGGACAGGCTCCACTAGCTCTGTTTCTTAAATCAGTTTTTCTGGCATGGATTTCTTCTTGGAAGAATGTACGACACCAGCTCAGTTTCCTAACCAAAACTTGACAGAATGTGTGCAGCACAGCATAATGGCATCTTTACTTCATGGCTTCCTGAAAGTTACAGTACAGAACCCTCGGAAGTGAATTTGACTATTCCAGGTCACATCTACTGAAAGGTGAGCTAGATGGCAGGAGATGCCAGGGTGGTCTGTCCAGCACAGTGTTCAAACACTGGTGAGGGCCACTGATAAAAGGCTTGCCAAAACAGGAGTTGCCAAGGTCTTAGAGGAGTTTCAGGGAGGTTTTCAAGCCTTACTAGATTTAAAGGATGATCCTTGGCAAACTCCCCCTGATGCTTCTCAGCATTTCTAGAGCCAACAGTTGTTCCATCTGCTGCTGAGGCTGACTTTGAAGAATCCTTGCAAAGAGCAGCACACTAACTTTAACACTAAACAAGAGAATGAAAAAGCCACAGCTTTTCAGAAGTGACCTAGATGTTTGCCAGTAGCTTGACACACTCTCAGGTAAGGCTGTCTCCTTGTCTCCAAACACTTGAGTGTATTACCAAAGCTGTGCCAGTGTAAACTGTGGGCTGAAAATAGAGATTCAGTAAACATCATCTACTGAAATCTATTCTAAGGCATTAACTATTCATCTGTGGAAGTCTGATGTACAGTAAGAGCGAGAAAGATCACCACAAACTAACTTCAGGAACCAAATTGCTAATGGGGATTTAAAAAAAAAAAAATTCAAAAATGTCTGTGAAACTCAAGACATATTCCCTGATGACAGTTAGAAAAATTAAATAGTAAAAAAAAAAAAAAAATCAGCAAATAAAATTAACTTTTGGAGCTGTTGAACACAAACAAGCTTTGAGAAAGCAAAGAAAGGTCCACACAGACACAAACGAAGGTGTTTAGTTCCAACACATAAGCTTCAGTTTCTGTCATTGTGCTGGATTTGCCAGTGTGTTTTCTGAGCCAGGTCACTGCACTATTGTGTAAGCTTTATTCTAATTACTGTAGGCTCTATAAAGGTTTCTTTATAATTTAGCATTATAAATAATTGTGCTTCCAGGCTTGGGTTCAAAGCTCAGAGCAGCACCCGCACAACAGCTCAGGCAGGTCAGGCGACCTTTCTCCAATTCCCTTCTCTCTGGTGCTGAGGACAGACAAAGTGATATGTCTGTCATACGCCATCACCATTAGAACAGAATCTTGTTCTTTTATTACAACTGAACTCCGCCGGATTTCTCAGCAGGAATGCTAAGTGAAATCAATGTCTTGGATTTCCAGGCTGAGCTTGGAGGTCACAGCCACTCTATCATTTCTCAGCATTATCCCTTCTCTTTCTCTCACGCTCTCTCAGAGCCTCCAACTGGCACACAGCAGATTGAAAACAGCATGCAGCACAGGACTTACTCCGCACAATTTTACAGCCTTTTGGAGCCCCCTTCCTTTCCTTTTGGCCCACCTTTTTAGTTTATTTTTTCCCCCACTTTGTAAAATAAGTTCTGCTTGTCTCTTATGGAACTGCAAGCCAAAGGCACTGGAACACCTAAAAATATGCAAAATTAATAAAACAAAGGAGAGAACCGAGCTGATCTTGACACCTGCCAGTTAAAAATGGTTATGCTCCATGTTACCAGCAGATATGACAGGCTTTGTAATCCTGCAATTGCCCCAAAATACACACTGTGCCCCTTGGATCTCATGAGAAATTATCTTGCTGCACAGGAGAAGCAAAATCAACACTGAGACTTTAAGTGTAGGAGATGCCCTGCTCACAGCCACATGCAAGATCCCCTTTGTAAAATGCAAAAACTTGGTAACGAAACACGTTTTAAAAAACCCAAACTCTAACAATCTACCATCAAGTATTGCATAGCTTTGTGATTTCTTGCTCTAGGAGAAGAGGCCAAGCCAAGGAAAAGCCACAGGAAGTCAGAAAGTCTACAGTAAGGAGAGAGAGAAGAGACAACCTAGAGCTTGATTCATCAACACAGCAGCTACCGATTTCAAGCCATGTCTTTCATTCTTTGAACATGTATCTCACTGAGCTGACAATGGTATTATTTATTTGTCTGGTTATTTTTAATCTGTGCTGCTTTACTGTTAGGGTAAAAACAAGACACTACTGTCAATTCAAGGAATCTCTCCTGATGTGATAAAGGACATGGACAGCATGCTAGAGGGCACTAATAAAAAGGAAGGACACATTTTTTGTCAAGGTCTTGCTGTCACCTGAATAGGACTGCTTTCTCCCTGCATTCTGCAGCTAAATTCTTCCTAGTTGTTTTGCAACAACATCCTCCCATTTCAGGAAGACATCCTGGGAACAAAGCTTCCTGTAACTGAGAGGCACAAGCCCGGTACAGTACCTTGCTTTTGGGTGGAGGGCTGTTTGTGCTCTTGTCTGTGTGGATGCTGGTAGGGGACACAGCAGCACCAAGGTTCCCCTGGGGAATGCCAGGAATCTTGCCTCCCGGAGACACTTGCATCGCAGCAAGTTGGGCAGCATACAACTGCTGGAAAAACAGAACAAAAGAAAAAAGAAAAAACTGGGGTGAGGGGGAAGACAGGAGAGAAATCATCAATAAACAAGTAATCTTCCCAAAATTTCTCCTATGGCAGATGATGTATTTTCCTTCCAATGGGTATTTTTTATTTAGCACATGTATGTTTCCAGACATGAATTGTCATCTTCACTTTTGTGACTCATTCCTCCAGGGATGAACGAGAGACGTCATCATGAGAAGTGTCCCAGCTTCCCTGTGTGTCCAGGGATTCAAAATAGGGAACAGAAGCTAATCCCCATGGTTTGCCTGAGCTATTGAAAAATCCATCCTTTCCTGAGATGACATAGGCACAAAAGCATTTCCACCAGTAATATGCATGAACCCCTGTGAAACACATATGCTGTTGGATATGAGGGTCTCTGTGCTACCATTTTAAGTTTCTTTACTTTATTTGCTGTGTTTTCCTTGTTTTCCCAGGCTGTAAGATGCCTGGGACAGGGAATGTCAAAATTTTATTTAGTAATTACTGTAGGAGTCCACTCTCAGTTGGGTTGTGGGTAACTGCCAGAGTCAGTATAAACAGAGTCAATATAAATATACACATATCACTGGTAAAGTGCTGTCCATTAATTATTAGAAGCCCCAGTTAATTCTAAGAACCCTTTCTGTGATAGATGCAATGCAGATACAGAGTGGAAACATTTTCCTCTTCAAAACTAAACCAGTAAGGTGCTTTAAATACATATTTTATTATTAACTTGTGAATACTTATAATCACAGTCATCTGTTTAAAGTTAAGCACTACAGTAAGGGTTTAAGGGACAGAGGTACAAAGCAATTAGAAAGTAGGCAAATGTAGAAGTGCCTGGCAGTTCCCCTGACCTCCTAATAAACCATGGAGAAAATAAACATGGTGGGCAGGAGAAGCAACAATTGTCACTGCTTTGTGAACAGGGAGGAATTCCCAAGTCAGAAGCATAAGATAGTAGGAATGTACTAACAAAGATTTTCTCTCCTCAGCCCCAGCACCCTTTTCCAGGACTCACACTAGTGCTGTGTGAGTGATTAATGCTGAGCAGTACATGTGTAACACTGAACAAAGATACTCTCTGCCTGCAGGTGCTAATAGAGCTTCTGAGATGCAGTATGACAAGGGAAAACATGCAGAATATGGAACTGGATGTGAAAAAACAGAGAGGCTTCAATATGACTAAGCCAAAGAAGTCTTGTTGCTAAGTAGTACTTAGTAATTTGGCTGTTTTATCTCAGTTAATTTTATATGCTGGTAGAGGAATGAAGATTGGAGGGCACAAAGAAATGCCAATCTAAACCAGCAAGTTTGAAAGAAGAACATAAGAATTCATTACATAATTATTCCACATGGATCTGTGCAAAAGGTGCAGAGACATTGCTAATATGGGTTTAAAGAACATAAGGCCTTAAGCTGACCAAATGGCTCTGAACCTTGGACAACCCTGTGCATCGTCCCAAGATTCCCTGCATAAACTCTTCCCTTTGGTGCTGTCCCAGCCCTTTCACACAGTTAAAAGTAGCCCACTGCTCTTTTAAGTGTAATCAGACACCAAGTTCTTACTTATTTATTTTTCACTATATTTTTTTCAAACTCTGTATTATTTTCAGTTTTGAATCCTTTTTATCTCTTTTTCTCTACTTGGATCACGGCTTGATCCTTATTTTTCCATACTTCTTAATCACCAATAATCCATCCCATTCTGCCTAGTCTCCCTGTCTTTCCCTATCATCCATTCATTCATCTGCTTTCTTTTTGCCTTTTCCTCAAATTTATTTATTCATTTACCCCCAGCGAGTCTGAGCCAAATAGATGCAAATCAACTACAGATAAAGTCATCAAAAACAACCCAGCCCCAAATAAGTCACAGATTCAAATGCATGTATTTATCAGTTGAAGCTCATATTCATTCATTCTGTCTAAAGAAGCCCAAATTCTGCAGGGAGAAAGGAACAAGGTCTCTGTGAACTAGGAAAGAACTACAGCAGGCAGTTCAGTGAAAACCAAGCCAGCATTATGTATGAATTAATATATCAGAGAGGCAATGGTTGTTAAAGAAATAGGATACATGACTAGGGAACAGCTCAAACATAATGGTACTCAGGGGCTGACAGAGCAGATCTAGAGAAAGCTTCTCCTTTTCTTTTGCTCCCTGGTGAAAAACTGACAAAACAAATTTAGGCAACTATGGGAAAAAGACAGAAGAAAGTCAAATGGCCATTAGGCAGGAAAGGTTCAAGCTTGCTGCTAATCTGTAGATTAGATATCAGAGAACATCTCTAGTCCACATAAAATAGGTAAAATTAACAGGCAGTTTGGACACTTTGCACTCCTGAGCCAGCTGGAGAATCCTGACAGGCCATACAGGGCTTGCTGAGGACTGAGCTTTACAGAAATTTCTGGGAGGGGGGAAGACTTTTCCAAATAAATCTTTACTCAAAGATGGAATCACAAGAACTAAACTACATGAAATACAAGCACAACACGATGCCCAAGAACCTGCACATCTTACACATTCCAGTGGTCTATGAGCAATGGCGAGAAGCCGGTTCCTCCTCACAGCACTGTCATCAGGCACCTTTCTGACAAAGCATGCAAAGACTAAATAAGCACTGTGAATGAGTTCTTCTGTGCAACAGCCCAGAAGAAAGTCTTATTTTCAGATGAATAAATGGAATATATGAAACTTCAAATGTAAGCCTTATTCTCACTTCAGGGCCAGACATACCTGAAGAGAATGAAACACATAGTATGGTGTGATGAAACCTGGAAGGAGAGGTGAAAGAAAATCTATAAAGCCTTTCTTATTGCTTTTTAAAACCTTCTGTCCTTCTGTTATCAGATTCAACATCTCACCTCAATTTGCTTTATTTTGAGAATTAAAACCAAACATTAAATAAAATTTTATAAAAGGTCCCTTGATAAGAGTCCTCTCTTAAAAGTCTCTGTCTGCAACACAAACCAACTATTCTACAGAAAAAGCAGTATCAGGCTCAGCTCTAAAAGGAAAAGCATGTGTTTATGAAATTGCAAGGGTCTGAAACCTACTTAACCATTAAGATTGCTCCTAAATCACCCTCCTTTTCAAAAAAAATGAAAGGAATACACAATACGCAGCACATTTCTTAAACTTTCACTGTTTTTGAGCTTTTGCATTCTTGCACTTGTCTATTCAAATTTAAATGTTTCAGGACATGATGATTATATCCAAGGAAAGGGCAATGGTGTGACCAAGTGCTGTGAAACAAGATGGCTAAATGACAATAATTTATGCATCCATTTAATAGACAAACTGAGCTGCAACAAAAGAACATTTCTACCTCTGCTTCCCCACTGGCTTCAGATTTTGGAACAATCAATAAATCTCTGTAGAAATAAGGTACCCTTATATCCTACACAGTAATGAAACCAAGGCCTCAAAAAGTGCAAGGAAAATGATGTTATTCTGTATCATTCCTGTAATACACTGGGTTTGAGCCTCTTAATTTTTACCCCAAACAGAGACTGGCTAAGCCACTTCCACCACCATCAGCTAACCTAAAGACTCAATGTCAAATTCTTGTACTCCAGGAGGTAATCTTGCTGCACCTCATACAGGACATTTTATCTATAGGGTCTTGACTGCTTTATTGTGACCAAGGCATTTAGTTGCAATCAGTGAAGCATCACAGCTTTAGGCAGGTTTATTTTTGCTATACAAAATTAATAAGGATAATATTCTGAATTTAAAAAGATACATAATACTTCTTCAAGAAGGCAGAATTGGGCTTCTGAAAAAGCAATTAAAAAGTAACATCTCTTGTTTGTTTACAACTAAATGATTATGTTTCATCTCCCCTGCCCAAGTGCAATATTGCATGTTTCATTAATCTTTTCTCGTTAACCTCTTCTGAAAATCTGTAAGGAAGCAAAATCATCAGAACAAAAGCACAATTTGATACATTTTCAAATAAGCAGGAGGTATCGTTAATTTTTTAATGCTGCCCCTTTATTCTTGAAGTATTAAACAAAAAAATCCCCTTTCTCCCTAGGTCACCCCCTAAATCATTTATAATTCTTCCAATATATTAAGCAGAAATATTCAGCTGAACTCTCTAAATGGACTAGTTCTAAGAGCTCTTGGCATGATAACTGTGTAGTGCATCAACAGCAAAGCCTTAAGGTCAGGCCAGCTTTGAAAACTTTCCCCTGGGCATTTTTGTTACACGTTAACAATGCTCATTACTGCTTGGAGGGTACACTAAAAATGAATTCTTGTTCTATTAATACAGAAAATGAGAATGAGATTTAATAGTAATTTTAGAAAGGGTTGACCAAAGTGCTAGCAATTACACAGGCAGAAATAGTTGATTCAAGCACCTATAGGCATTTGGATTACAGTATTATCTCTTATTACAATATTTTTTTTAGTGAACAGTGGAGATTAAGAGCTGTAAATAAAAAAAAAAAAACACAGAGAGAGACAGGTGGTAGAGGGAACTGAATCAGTTACTGCAATAAATTTGCTTCTGATAAAGTGGTTTTTCAGTGAAGATACCACAGCGGTGAATTTACAAACCACTGTGCCTGAGTGTTTGAACTGTTGACTGATCTACCACTTCAATTTCTTTGTCATTCTGAGACTCATCATTAAAAATATACACATGAATGGCCTTGTTCTTTGTTT
>VYXF01004448.1:85959-127640 GCA_013397295.1 Polioptila caerulea
TTTTTTTTTTTTGTTTGTTTTGCATAATCAGGAGTGGAGGGGAGGGAAATCTATAAAATGAGACTCACTCAGAATACATGAATTTCATTTTTCTTTACCTCAACATTTATTCTTACATAAGGCACAAAAACTTTGATTAGACAAAAATAATTTTGCAGTTTTGCCTAATTTTGAATCTGTTTAGGTGGTTTTTCAGTTGAAAAGCAAAAGAATTCACTGAAAACGAATATTTTGATACATATCCTACTCTGAGAGAGATTTTTAAAGTTACTGGCCACATAGATAAACCCTACAGAAATTAGAATTAAAGCGGTGCTTATTAGTGATTAGTAGCAATGCTTGCTAGATATTCTACAAAAAAAGTTCTTCATTTACATACCTGAAATGCCAGATTTTATTTTTGTCTGAGTTTCCTTCAAAGATCATTAGTCAAACATTTCAAAGGGACAGACTAATTTGTACATTCAAACTTCAGCAAAGGCTTTAAAGTGCCCCTTGTTTGCATCAAATGGAAGATTTTGAGAAACCAAAGATAATATCTGAACACAAAAGCTCCTTAAAAAACTTGCCCAAAGAACACACTGCAAGGTGAATTTGCTAGCTTTCATTTTGGAATAATTTCAGTTAATAACAGTAGAGCTCAAGGTCCTGAGATGCACTTAAAAGTATTTTGGTTTATTTTGGGATTTATTTTGTTTTGTTCCATAGAATTCTGGACACAGTTGAGAATTATTACTGTTCTAGCTAACATTTGCCTTTATCACAGCCAATTCCTACAAGAAACTGCCCTGCTCCCTGTGCTGAGGTATGCAGAGACTCTCTGTGGCAAAGGACCTTGTCTGGACTAATGCTTCCTTTATTCACCAAGCAAAAACCAGTTAAGTATGGTCCAAAATTGTGGACCACATAGAGACTAGAAAAAATACACTAAATGTAGAAAAACTGCACTGCTCCTTCCCATGGCCTCAAAACCCAGCTAACTTTCTTTGAAAACTCCCATGCTGGCTATTCTCTGCATTTAGCCTAAGAGAAGAAGACTGGTAAGTAAATCACATATCAAGGAACAATAATCAATATTAGAAAGTTGAGACAAGGTTAGTTAATAGATAATTAATATACTGCTTTTAATCAGAGAGCTTTAGTGACACTTGGAGGAACTACCTAGAGAAAGTTTGACTCATGTTTCAGTCAAGATCAGATGTGTTTCATGAAGGTGAACTTTAAACACAATTTATTATGCTCAATAATATTTTACATCTTGTTTTGTCAGACTAGACAGTATAATAGTCTTTCTAGCCTTAAAAAAACCCTGAGACTTAGAAGGAAACATTGAGAAAAACAAGTTCTCATTAAAAAAACTGTGGCACATTCACAAACAGAACAAGACTTCATTTATACACAGGCACAGGCTTGGTAACCACCATCTCTCTCATATTAGAAAAACTTCACTTTTAGAATCAGTAACCACAAGTCTCCACAAAATATGATGCTGGTAGCTGATCTCGAGGGTTCCAGGCCTGCAGCCCTTATTCCTGAGAATAATCCCACTGTAGCCAACAGGTCTGCTTGGCCTGTGCCAGGGTGAACACACTAGTTCTTTTCTCACTTGGAACTTCTCAGGTATGACCAACTGGGGATCCTTGGCATCCAGAAGCAAGGCTGGAATCCAGGTCACTGAAACACTGAATGAGCTTTAGGTTTACTTCTGATGTAATGAAGACTTCCACTGCAGTATATTCAAAATGCTTGCTTTGATTGTAGAACAGTAATGGTGAATAAAGTAAAACACGTATGTACAATTTATGGTAGCTGTGAGTTTTTTTAGAAACTGATGTAATTATGATGGATAGGACACACATTTTAAGTCAAGTACAACTCTCTTTGTATTTACAGGAGCTTCTATGGGAAAGACACTAACTATAACACCCTCAAATGTGAAGAAATGCAGTTTTCCTTGAAAAGCAGTCTTTAATTCTGCCAATGGATAAATTCTGTTCAACTATTAGCAAGGTGAGAACCAGCACCCACGACATAACTGACAGCTCCTGGTGACACAGGAAGACTGTAGGAAACTCCTGATTAGAGCCTAGACCTCATGGCTCCTTTGTCCCATGCCTTAACAAGAAGACAATCCTTCTACAGGATGCAACTGTAGGAACTTATCAATAGACACTTCCTATCAGAGACTAATAAGATCTACTAATCTCTGTGATAAAATATCATTACAAACTGTGTATTTAAGGTTTTCTGCTCTTTACAAGTAAAGAGATTTTAATTCTTGGAAAACTGCCCAAGTGGCCTACATATTCATACACACCATGTTCACACCATATGACAGTAATTGAAATAGAGTGACTATATGGAATGCAATTGGAGAGGAAATTTGATAATGTCTTATGGAAAAAGCCTGTTGGATGAAATGCTGCAGATAAACAGTGTCCCCTTCGAGGAAAGTAATTAATATTGTTTGTATTTTAAAATATTAAAAAAAAAAAAGCTGGCAACAATTTATTCCTATAGTTTGCTGTGAATTACAGAATATAATGTATTCTTGCTGTCACTATTATTAATTACTTTTATGCCAATGGAACTTCTATGTAAGAAAGAATGGCAAAAGAATTTCTTTAAAATAAGGATATACTTTTGACAGCATATTCCTTGTGGATTATACAGTAAAATGGCCAGTAGTAATGTAGAGGACTGACAAACAACAGACATGTGCAGCTTAAGAAGGGGCATTTGTTTTGTAAACTGCATTCCCTTTATCACCAACTATTCCTTAATGCAGAATAGAGCTGACTGCTCTGTAATGAAGATGAAGTGTTTGAATGAAGGTTCCACTGGGAGACTCTTGCTCCAGTACAGCTTTGGCAAATTAGAAGCTTGAAGTCAGTAAAGTGGCCCAGACATTTCACACCATAGGAAAAAACTCACCACTGCCTATTGGTTTACCACAGGTATGCTTCCCAAGAGCTTTATTTTTTATACATATATTCAGATTTTTGTCAACTAGCTCAGAGCACCTGACTTCAGTTAGTGTAATATTTCATTTAAGAGACAAAAATTCCGAGTGGTCATTTGACAGAATACTTATTTCATACTGCATTGCTTTACTTGACTGGTACTGTATATGATCATTCACTGTTACCCATTAAGTGACCAGAGTAGAACAAGCAAGCACTGCCAGCAGAATTACTGTAAATAAGGTTCTATATATTTCAGATTGCTGAGCTATAATTAAGGCATTTCACTATTTTACACACATTTCCTTAAGCAACTCTTTCTCCAGTTTTTATTTATAGATTTTCTGTTTGCATTTTAAGTTGTTGTATTCAACAGGGAATTAAGTCAGGGAAAATCTGTGCCTGCTTTAGGACTGATACTGAATTAATTACTTCAAATCTGAATACTCCGTGTCTCCTGAAGTTAAGTGCAGAGCTTGTAGTAGAAAGATTAAGGTCAACTGCATTTCTTATTTTGAGAACATGGATTTGCTGACTTGAATGCTGATATGGTATCAGGTCCTTATATATTGATGATTCTAAGATTCCTTGATGATTTGTCCCTCTTCTTCAGGCATGAAGCAGTGGAATAGGTATTCTGCAGGACATGTGAACCACAGCACTCAGCCTGCTCTAGAAACTTTTTCTTGATAAGCTGTGCTATGAAGTGAGTCCTAAAATACTGAAGTCTCTCTTAAAAGTAGTGAAGAGATGATAATTGCCTACCAGAAGCAACAATGCCACATTGCAAAATTAGTTTGTTGGAGGGGAAAAGAAACAGATGTAAAAACTTATACTTGGATATTTTTGCCCCCCGATAGTTTTATCTTCATCTGTTAACTATGATATCAAACAGTCAAATGACAAACATTTTCTTTCCTGTTTCCCTTTTAACACTAAGAGTATTTTTGAACCTGAAGTACTCTACAATCGTATCCATTGTCCTTGGAGGGATAAATTAATGTTGTTCCTCATTTATCTGACACATACAGGAGTTCAGTGACATCTACTCAGCTCACTCAGAAACTTAATTTGCTCTTTGAACTGAGTTGTATTACTTGGTCAAAGGGTCTGGATAAAAATGCAGGAGGTAGAGAGTGACAAACTCTCAGTCCACCATAAACAAGGCTGCTCTCTTCCAGCTTGGGTAGAGAGGAAAGAATGTGATGTTTGTGCCTTAAAGGGGAGCTAAGGACTGTGTTTGAGCTACTTCCATTGTGCCAAGCCTCCCTGAAAAGAACACAAAGGAGGAAGTTCAGGTAGAAGAAGAATATTGAAAGGCAGAGGTCAGTGATGGACAGACCATCCAAGCTGCAGAAGAAAATGGACTTGCTCCAAGAGATAAACTAAACCAAACTGATTTCTAGAATAGTTCTGAAGAGATTTTTTTTTCTGTTTCCCTTTTTCCTTAGCAACAAACACTAATAGAATGTGACATGGCATCTTTATTCAGCTATATAAGTTATTATTTTATTTTATTTTATTTTATTTCATTTCATTTTATTTTAGGAGGTGGAGGAAGTGAAGTAGGGCAAGGTTATTATTCTGGGAGAGAAGAATGTAAGTCCTACAGTGTTACCTTTCCAGTTTCTGAGTTTCTGTGCCACAGAAAATTTTCAAATAGGTTCAACTAAATTTACCTCTCATGCAATTTTTTTCTTGTTCATTGCTTTAAAATCTCCTTCCACAAGTCCTCAAGAAAGCTAATAAGTCCTACCTCAACCTATGAGATCCTGTTGTGAAGTTGTAGTATCAGTACAGGGCAGCAGTTGTCCTCCACACTGTGATCCTTTTCCAGAGGAGCAGAATATTGTACAAGAACTAAGGAAAGCTCCAGCTCACATGCACCTTTCCTTTGGCCTTAACCCACATGGAATCCCCTCTTCTAAAATAGAGTTGTTTTGCTCTAGGTTTGTTAAAGACAAGCTTGCAGAAAAAGTCCATCAAATCTATCAGACCTGTGGGAAACTGTAATTCCAATCACCACCAAAGAAATTGCCCCAATTTTGAACTAGAATATTTTGAGGCTCACTGTATCAGAGCAAATCTATGTTCCAAACTAGAAACCAGCTGAGTTTCGCTCTGGTCAGACTTCTAATGTTCTCAACAGGGAGTCCTATCAACCTGAAACTCATGGGAGTGCCTAACTTCAAATTAGCCCCATTGCTAGAAACTAGAAAACTTGGATGCTTCAACCCACAAATGCATGTTTGTTTAATTGAGATGCTTGAGCTTGGGAGAGGACAGGCTACAAAGAGAAGATGTTAGAGTATGTTGAGGGGAGTGCCATTATTTGATAACAGAATTGCTGAGAGAGCAAAAAGCACTCAATTAATCTCATTATTTCGGAGTTTGCTTCATTAGAGGAAAGTCCCCCTTTAATGCAATGAAATAACAGAAACAATAGCTGTTCAATCTTTTTATTCTTTGGGATTTTATGATAAAATGGGTGTGGTCCGTAAAACTCCCTCTCCAATGGAGCCCATAAAACTCCAGAGAGCCTGAAACCTCTGTGAAGCTTTGGCAAACTTCTCAGGAAATAACATAAGAAGCTGTTTTCTGGTTCATCTCGCTATTTCCATGCTTACACTGATGTAATGGGAAAAGTGACACTTTGCATATTCCATTAGGACATGTACAGAACTTTAGTCTTTAATTCTTAGAGAATTTGTTCCCTCAAAGTGGTCTCTGCAAACATCCAAAATCCCTCAGGATTCAGTTTCTGACTCCCACTGCAAGAAACCGCAGACAGTAAGGTCCAGTCACACTGCATGGTCAGACTGCAGCCCATGCACAAAAAGCCTGGAACTCACTCCAGTATTCCTTTTTTGGCACATGCTATACTTGAGGTTTAAGGAGCTGTAAGCACAATAATGTGATTGAAAGTCAAAGGGAATTATGTCTTTTAACTTTCATGTCCCTCTCATGCTATGCAGCACCCGAGCACAAGAGGAGCTATGAGATGAACTTTGGACCTTTACTTCTGGTTTCACTAACCTGTATGGATAAGTAGGAACTGCCTCATGTTCCCATAGCAAGTGGAAAGCTTTGTCCTTAGCACCAACCCAGCCATGAGAATTGCAACCTTCTCCACTGCCATCCTAGTGCAAGATGTTAAGTCCCTTATTATTCCAGCTTATCTGGGTTACCCTAAGGAAGTGCCCACTCTCTATTTCTTCAGCATTTTGCTCTTAAGATAAGACAAGAGTGAACACACAAATACATCCCTCTGCACTCTGGTTATTGAGGCAAAAAAGGATGTCCTTCACTGGCAACAGGGCTGCAAACTCTAATTTATCTCTTAAAGAATTCCACATAGCTACATATTTCACAGTAACTATATTAACACTGATTAACTAGTAACAAGCTTGTTAGTGCATCTGTTAGTACGTTCATTAGTACATCTGATCCATCCCTGATTATTTATAAAATTTGTTTTCCAGAACTTTTTTTGAGGCATTGAGTAAACTGGAAAAAAAAAAAGGAAATAGACTCCTGAATGAAAACAGTGCTTTTTGAAAACTCTCCTCCATACCAATTTCCAGTATGGAATTTTTTTGTAACAGAAAAATGGATCTGTTTGTACAAAAACATGAAATACTGAAATTATCTTAGGAGACATTTTTCAATTGTTGGAAATTTGGATTAGGAGGAAAAGCCCCAGCAATTTTCATGTTTTATAATGAAGTATCAAAGCACAAAACTCAATCAAAAAAAAAAGAGTCAAAATTGATGTAAAAGCACATTTTAAATTGCTTCTGGCTGAGTAGTTGTCTACAAAGCAGAACGGGTGGGAGCACCAAAGAGTTTGCAATGGAAACACCAAGAAGCTTTTACTGCAGTCACACTAACAAGAGCTGCTATCGTGAAGTACTAACATTATCCAGAAATCTTTGTTTATTACCTCATTCCCAATGCCATCTCATTTCACTTGAGTTCCTTGGGTCTGATGATGGGGTTAACGAGCGAGGAGGTGTTTGAGTGGGTGTGAATTAGGGGCGCTGCTAAAATAGAAGCTATTTTAACAGTTCTGTATTTAATATAGTCTGGAGCTCAGTAATTTTTTTTCAGGTAAAATACTCACACATTCCAAGGCTAAGAGTGACTTTGGCAAAGCACAGATAATACCTAGACTTACTTGTATTATATGGAGTATTACAGAGGAACTCATGCTTCTATTACTTTTCTACCTCCGTCATTCTGCCCACAAGTCCAACATAGATGGAATGCTAATGCTTTCATTTCCTGTGTTCAGAGACTTTCCTCCAAACTTGGATGTTTTCAGCGACTGTGACAGAAAACATCACTGATAGCTGCTCTCCCCCACCCCTGTACTCCACAAGCCGTCCTCACAGCAGCCCATTACAATATGTTCTAACATCTGCCTCCTCAGATGATGTACAACCTATTTGATTGACCCTTTTTGTGCTGCTCAGGACTGGCTGCTCTCTGCAGTGGGAAGGCGAACAGCACTCATTGCTTCTTCAGTTAGCAACTGGTAAATTTATCTCCATTCCAAACTGGGAATGTCAAGCAGGGATTCTCCTTGCTTCCCTCCATATAGCAATAATACCCACCATACAGTCTCTTCCTTTATAATTATCAGGGATAAGCAATCCAGAACAATCCAGAAGAGGGAAAGTCTCTGAGCCCTCCCTTCTATTGTTTATATGTGAAACATTTCTGCCAATTATTTTTTTCCGTGACAAATATTAACATCACCCAGTGTTTGTGACTCCAGTGTGGGAAGCATGAATAAGGCAAGGAATAGTTCAGTCCTCCATTACGCAGGGATACTCCTTGTTTTTGCCAAAGTCAGCAACTGCAAAATATCTCTCAACTTCTCCAGTTAACACCATGGCACAAGACAGGCCTTTGCTCAAAGTGATCATATTCACCACAATAAAAGTCAAGTCTAAAGTAGCCAAAAAGCACTTGCCAATATCACAGCCATTAAATACAACACTTAGTCTCATCATCTCTATTTCTATTGTGTATTTAACAACATTACCATCAGGATTGTTGACAATTGTCCAAAGTCATCTGGTGTGAAATGGAAAGAATATGGCTATGAAAACATAGGGAAGCAATGCACTGAGACCAACACAATGGGATATCGACACTTCCCAAAGATTGAAAACTCTACTAACACAGGGAGTTAAAAGTCTGCACTGACTCCTACTCAGTGACTTTCCGAAATTCCAACTGCTTCAGAAATATAGAGTCAGTTGGTCTTGCTGCTCCACGCCCCACCAGCCATCACAGAAATATTCTGACTTTATGGTCCACTATTACCAGCTTACTAACTGGAATTACCTCGGAAAATGAGAAAGGAAACTGAGCTACAGTAGAAAAGTGGCACAAAGTGGGAACAGCCTGAGCTAACTACCCTCATCTTGCTTTATAAAAAACTAGAATGGAACTTGCAGTGTTATGCCAGATGATTTATACATGTTAGGCATCGATGGCTAAAGGTTATTCTCATCCCACCATCCTGAATAAAAAAAAGGAAAAAAGTAGCTAGTCTGTGCTCAGCACATCTATGTAATTTTTAAAAATTTTGTGTCAGCTGCTGAATTTAAAGTAAAATATATCTATCATCTCGGTATCTCGTGAAAAAGATACATTTCCTTTTTTCTTGTTATACAAGTCAGATGGAGAGTGACTTTGTCTTCCTCAAAGTCATCCAACTGGTGCATCCATAGAGCTTCATTTTCAGAACAGAACATGTGGGGAAGGGCATGCAACTCCCCCAAAGTTACTTGCAAATTACTTTGGCTTTGTGTGGAGAACATATATGTTAACATAAAGTAGAGTGTGAACCCAAGGAAAATGAAGACAAACACTGACAGCTGGCCAATCTTGCCCTTCTTTACTGTGTTTGCCACAAATATAGTATGTTTGTAAGAATGTGTGAAATACTTCTGAAAATAATGGTTATACTCCATTTAGTTTTAACAAGAAAAGGAACATACAATTTACAATCCTCCTCAGAAGGATCTGATTTTTTAAAATTCATGGAGAGATGTCAACGAATTTCCAGGAAGAGTTAAAAACCTAACTTAATCAATATCCTGTGAATTTTTTGGAACTTTTGTATTTAATTTAATTTTTTCTTTCTCGCATGTTCAAGGTTACAGAGATTTTATTTACTAAATTATTTTTAATTTTTATCTTCAACTTAGTGTTTCCCAAATAACCAGATCAATGCTTATACCATACACAGTACCTTTCTTCCAAGAGTGGGGTGTTACCACATTCCAGAAGGACACTGAACACTAATTTCTTTTTCCCATCAAGACAGGTTGCAGAAGAGAGAATCTATGCCTCCTGCATCCCAGCAGGGACTGGCAGTCTGTCTCTCTCATCCTCCTCTTAGGGAATTTTGAGAAGGAGATTCACACCACCAGGACACAATGGACATATGCTGCAGGGCTCATCCTCAATTAAGGAAGACCAGCTGTGGTCAGTTAGATCTTTGTCCTCCAAACGCGCTTCCATTATGCAACTCCCAGCCCTAACCTTAATATTTAATATACTGTAAATATAGGAAGGGTTGACTGGAGCTTTCAACTGCAGAAGAAACTTTGACTGAAAGACAAGTCATCCTGAAGGGCCTTTACCTTTAATTTATTGTGTGAGAGGATTATACTGATTTTAATAAGCTTAGGATAAGCAACATCCTAGAGGATGTGCATCACAGATTTTCTCATGACATTGAAAATATCTTACCTTTCATTATTGTTTATAATTAGTGTCAAATTGTTCCCTTAGAGTCATTGTTCTTATAGGTGACACCTATCAGTGTCATCACTGACAGCTTTTTAGACTTCTGACCCTCCTTGAAAGTAAGGCATTGTATGAACTGTAAATTGTTTTGACTAACAAGACTGGTAGCAAGTAGGAGATGTTCAGGGACAGTATCATGTGTCCTAGCAGGATGACATGGCATTTGCACCCTTGTTTCAGACCTCCATGGTCAAGTGTAACCTCTTTAAACTGAGTTGCCGTTTGTGATGTAGCTGAAAAAAGCAGCCCCACAGATGTTATCTGGTCTCATTGGCCTAGAAAATTGGCCTAGGAAATCTAAGAAATTGTCAGCAGTATTATCCTTCCTCCCTCTCCCCCCCATGCTTGTCTTCCATATTCTGATGGCTGTTTATGAGCTCAGCTGTCATTCTTTGCACCAGGGAAAGATAGATGGGACACACCAACCCCAACCTAAGTGACCTTTGGATGTGACAAGATTTTTAGGTCAGTCCTGCTAAATGGAAGCCTTGGTGTATCAAGGCTCGCCTCAGGGTGAAATTTCCAGTGAATTTATTATCTCCCAATGCCCTTTGGACTGCTTCCCACCATCAAACACCATGGCAGCATTCAGAACAGGAAGAAATACATTAACGGGAATCTGATCGTTTTAAAAGGTTACAGCTGCCCAAATATAATTTAATTTCATACTTGCCCTTTGAGGGTTTGGTGTATATTTTCATTTTATGACTGCAAATGATAAAGCTCTTAAGATTCCAGGCAATAAAAAGGAAAAGGGGGGAGAAAGTATTTTAAGGTTTAGATGTCTACTCAGTTCATAGTCAATGAGGAAAGTGACAAATCAGCTTTTTTTAAAAAAATTGAACATTTCCTCAGTTTTTAGTAGTCATTTCTTTCCATACTTGATGGGAAACAATACCTTTTAGTGAAAACAAACCTGTAATGCCACCCAGTGTGATATGAAACATTTACTGTGCAAGCATCTAGATCCCTTAAGGACTTGCTTCCGAGGAGCAATTAATGGGAAGTGAAATAAAGTAATCTGAGTGAACTGTTGCAAGAAAAAAAAAAAGAAAAAAGAAAAAAAGAAGAAAAANAAAAAAAAAAAAAAAAAAAAAAAAAAAAAAAAAAAAAAAAAAAAAAAAGAAAAAAAAAAAAAAAAGAAAAAAAAAGGCAACTAGACTTGAGAAATGCTTAAATCTAACCAGAATATTTTCAGTTTTAAATGGGTAGGCCATAGTTCCTTCTAGAATCACTTCTAACTTCTTCTGTCTGAGCTCAGGTTTTGTACACAGGTCCATCTCCCCGTGCCCACACAGCAGGATAAGAATCAGGGTTCTCAGCACTGCTTTTGGGGCAGCGTTCACCTTGACTGGAGTCCCATACCTGTGTAATAACAAAATTCTAAAGAACAAGTATGCAGGATATGACATCCTAGTACACAACATGAAATGCTGGGAAATTATGCTCACTCTCTTTTTCCTTATTTTATGTGAAGCAAGCACTGAAACACAAGCTACCACACAAATGTGAGTTTGGCCAGTTTGGACTAGAGGTAGGAAAAGCTCGGCACCTGTGTCTTTTATTGTATCCAGTGAAAACTGTGTCACCAAATGAACACCACTTCACCATCAAACAGTGTCATAGAATTTTGATGACTGTTTCCTTTCCTCACAACAAAACATGGAAAAAATAAAATAGCTGCGGAAAAGAGGAACGATTATGTGCGAATGTTGCATATCCCATTTTCAAAGTCACCATAAGAAATTAATTTTTGCTGGGCTCCCAAATCCCTTCAGGGCTCTTTAAAAATCTTTCCCAAACACACACTGATACACACTGTCTGAATTACTCTCACCATCACTGTATCAGAGCAGTGTACAGCAAGAAGCAAAGCTACCATGATAATGGGGTAAGTAAGGATGGTAGCTCTAAAAGGAACTGTATTCCTAGGCAGCTATTGGCACAGCAGGAGAGTGAGTTAAATCAAATGCCTGAGCAAGGGGATTCTGCCCCTCTGCCCTGCTCAGGGGAGATCCAACCTGCAGAGCTGCCTCCAGCCCTGAAGTCCCAGCCCAGGGAGGACAGGAACCTGATGGACTGAGTCCAGAGGAGGACATGAAGTTCACTGTGGGAATGAAGCATCTCTCCTACAAGGAAAGGCTGAGAGAATTGGGATTGTTCAGCCTGGAAAACAGGCAGCTTTGGAGTGATCTAAATGTGGCCTTCCAGTGCCTGAAGGGAGCCTACAGGAAAGATGGAGGAGCATGTAGTTACAAGACAAGGGGAGAATGGCTTTAAACTGACAGAGGAGGTGGAGATTAGACATCAGGAAGAAATTTTTCAGTGGTAAGGCCTTGGCAGAGGTTGCCCAGAGAAGCTATGGCTGCCCCATCCCTGGAAATGTTCTAGGCCAGGTTTGATGGGGCTCTGAGCAACCTGGGATAGTGCAAGGTGACCCTTTCCGTGGCAGAGGGGTTGGAAATAGGTGATGTCCAAGGTCTCTCCCAACACAGGCCATTCTGTAATTCTATGATTCTATGTATTGCTTACTCTCACCACCAATAAGCCCTAGTTTGTAAAAAAAAATTGGAATACTGAACAGATACTAATGCAGAACTACTGTGGAGAAAATAAAGAGATTTTTAAGGACAGTTTAACCTACTATAAAATGTAGCACACCTATTAGTGTTTCTAATTAGAATTTTGAAATTTTCAGAAGTTCAGAGTTTAATGGTAAAATCTACATGAGAGATAAACTTCAGCCATGTTCTTGTGCCCAACTCAGCTAGAACCATTTGGTTCCCTTAATGAAATAAATATGCTGCTGTATTCTATGGTAATGGCCTGAAACACTTTAATCACACTATCACAAGCTGTAGTGTTTGGGTGTATTAACGGAGAACACACTGCTATAATTTATAAGACTGTTTTGAGCCATGGAAGGGGAAAGAAAGAGAAGTGGATTTGTTGCCAGGTGCAAGCAATTTTCACACTGCAGCATGGGGAGAGGAGTAACCTGCAGAGTTGAACCTTCACCTTCACAAGGACAGGAAGCCACTGGTGTTGTTGCCCAGGTGTGCTGAGGGACAACCATCCTTCCCCAGCCCTGCATCTACAGGCAGACACTCAGGAATGATGCTTCTCTGGATCTCTGAGCATACCAGGCAGGGGCACAGGTACCACCTCTCATGGTTCCCCACGTCACTGAAGGATTAACCTCATCCTCTTGAGCACAAACTGGCAGCCCCAGGCCCCTTTGGGAGAAACAGATACTCTACCTATAGGAAGGAGCTGGAAAAAGCCACTCCACAGCAGTCCCCAAAGACAATTTGACTACCTCAATATGCCACAAACAGATTGCCCCTGTCAGTGGCTGCTGGTGCAGGATGTGGCACAGCTGTGGTTCCTAAAGTGAAGTACAGCTTGCAATACAGCAAGAAGCCTCTGCTGCAATGCAGATTTTAAACAGAGAGAGAAATACCTCTAAACAGCAAGACACAGAGGTGCAGATCTAGGTGGAAAACACATTTGAAAATCTCACTTTCTACTGTCATGACAACACTTAAAACTTTCTTACTGCTTTCCTGTTGTATTGATAATCATAAGATACTGACTTTTAAGCTTCCTTCAGCTTAAAAACACACATTTTTAAAAACAATTTTTATTTCTTGCATACATGCCTTTTCTTTTGTTTTTTAGTTCCATTTGTATGCTTGGCCATCTAGGAAAGGCAACCCACACAGTAGCTTTCTGACAGCCCTGCTCTCCGTACTTCCAGAGTCTGTCAGCCTCCAAGATAGACGACTTAACAAATTTGTAGCATATTTCCAGGCAGGTGACTCATCTGTGATGTGACCAGTCTCTATGGCTAGGGGTTAAGGAATGTAAATCCAATAGTCTGCAGTACTTTTCTCCTTAGTTATCCAATGAATGGAACAGAAATAGACCTCTGGTAAAAATGGCAAACAAATAAGGCAGTTATGAAAAGGGCTATTCAGAAGCTAGTCTGGGACTCAGACTCCAATAAGCAGAGCTCATGCAGATTGCAAAATTTAAAAGCTAGTCTTGAGAACTACTAGGAGCTACAGGTATTGTTGCATCTAAATTTTCTTGTTCAGATTGATCTTACAAAATTCACTAGAGCTGAAAGCATTAATAACCTCTGAAAAGAGAACAAGAATTTGAGGAAACTGAGCCTACGTATTGGAGAAAAAACTGCACTTTGACTTAACTTCAGAACAAGCTTAGGCTATCCGAGCACAAGAGAATAATTAAGTTTAACACTGTGAAAACTACATCTCCAGGTACTAGGTATCCTCTATTGAGAAAAGTTCAACTGATGACTTTGGAAAGAAAAACAGAACAAGCCTCCTGACCTCAGTGGTTTGTTGTCTAACGCTTTGATCTACAGTCTACAGTAATTAGGTATTTCATAGTTACAAACTGTGCCTAATATTAGCCCTCATTCATAAAAGGGTGATTAAATATCCTGGCTGCTAACAGTCAAACGTGGCAAGGAATCAGACTTAATAAAAGAAAGGGTAAGAGTTCAGAAACTTCTAAAGGCTTGCACTGCATGCAATTTATATCACAGACCAGTGATGCACTCCTCCTGCACACATTTACTATTCTGTTTGTTTACTTCTATCCTGTTCTGCCTTGTCAGTTGGAAATTATCTAAATTTGGGACAAAAATGAATGGTCATAAAATAGACTGTAATAAAGACATAAATTGAAATTCTTACACATTTATATATTATACCAATCTGCATCTAACAGCAAACTATGTCATCTGATCTAGGTACCACAGAGAGAGCAAGACTTCAAGAGAGAATTTCCTGTGCTATGTTTTAGCATGAATAACTGTAGTAATTTGATTAGCAGACCTAAAGAAGTAAGTATGTATCAGTATGTACTTAGTTTGTGTAGGTTTGTCAGTGTTTCTCCCTGTTATTTGTAGCATTGTTCCACAAGCACTGGAGTGTGTGCACATCACTGATTTGCAGTTTTCCCGTGTGTTTGTCTGTTGGGATGTGCTGCTGGGGGACTGCAAATACACTCTATTGGCAGAGTTCAGCATGAAGACAATGAGCTCCAGAAATGTTCAGAAAAATTTCCTAATCTGACTGCAGCTTTCATGTTTTACAGGAGTCCCATAGCGCCCCAGTTTGTGGTTTCAGAGCGAGTCCCCTCACAGCCAGCCAAGCTTCACTCAGAGTGGCTTCCCCTCCTCTCCCCCTGCCAGAGTTTGCTCAGGATTATACAATCTGATTTGCATGATTATATAATCTTCTTTACAGCAACATCCCTCTGAAAAGAGCAAACAACATAATAGCAAAACCACTAGCATAAGCCAACTCTTTCAAAACCCAATGTCTGGAATGTGCAAAGGACACAAAGTAGGGGGGAAAAAAAGTTTTTTGGTTCTGTTACCACATTTTCATACAGACCTTTCCCAGGAGCATTAATTCCCAATGAATGTAAGCCATGAAACAATGTGAAACACAAACATCTCATAGATCTGCACTGTTGCCAGTATAGGAAGGGAAGCATCTCAAGGTATGTACTAGGGTTGTTATTTACTTCTTTTAAAACAGAAGTTACTTTGGGGCACAGTGAGAATTCTTAGATGGTTTTTCCCCACCCTGGCTTAAAATGCTGGCAGGCAGGTGCTGCCACTGCTGCTATTTTGACATGAGTTTTGTCTTGCAGCTGGTTGAACTCACAGCTTTGACACCACAATTCAAATGATCTGAAGCCTCGATTCTACCACACAGAAGTATAAACAAAGTCCCAGCAGATACAGATGCTTCCACTCCTTGTCTCCTCTTTCAAACACTTCAGACTCTGTCTTAGGATATTGTATAAGTGAAGACTGTCATATTCCAATATGCAAACAGGCTCTTCTGCTGGCTGCTAAAACTACTTATGATGTCAGTTACTTCAGCAATATTCATCTAAAATTAATGCCTTATAAATAATCAAGGAGTAATCTGCTTCCGTCTGTCAGGCTAACCCCAAAAAGAAACAAGTGTAACATTTTTGCAAGAGAAAAGAAATTAAGGATGACCTGACCTCACAAGCAGGCTTGCCAGACAGTTGCACACTCTTCCCTGCATGACCTATTTTTCCCTGCTCACACCACGGAGACGTTTCAAACAAACCAGGGATTTAGGCTGCTTGAAACACAGAGGGTTGCCACTCAAGACAGTTGGACATCTTAATGGCTTTGTCAGGTTTCCAAAAGTTTTTAGTGACTTGTTATCTCTTCTCAAGTTGAAATAGACCTCTATTTAACTAGTCCATGAAGGTCAATGTTAAATGTCTCGCTTTTCCAAAAATTAGGATACTGGGTATGGATCATGGCCTAACATTTTGTTGCAAATTACAGTGTGTGAACGGCCTGGATGAAAAGCATACTGAGTACATAGAAGGCTTTTCAGTTAAAACAAAAAGTTAGGGAATAACTTACAGCTAAAAAAACTTAACTTACAGTTTAAGTGCTCCTATGTCGCTCTGATTTTTCCTGATGCACTTTCTAACTTAATGTTTTCATAGTTCTTAGTTTTTTCTCACACACAAGTGTTATAATTAGAAGCATATTTATATTTAGACGAAGTTGTTTACATATTTTCTCTTAGTGTGAAAAACAACTGATGGGGAGTTGTCTTGACCAATGGGATGGGAGAGATGTCCAACTTCTCCTCCAATCCCTAATCTGTGTGAAAATACTGTAAGTTTAGAGTCAGATGTTTTAATAAATAGTTTTTAACCTTCTCACAAAGAAGTGTGTCCGTGTGTGTCTTTGCGTGTCCCACGGCGACACTCCTATAGCGTAAGTTCCAATGCTGCAATACTTCCAACCTGCTTTTGAAAGATTCTCAAAAGTACTCCCTAATAAATTCCTATAAGATTTAGAGAATATCTGCTTCTATTACTAGTATCAGATTCTGTGTCAGTTGTCAGGATCTCCATCAGCTGTAGTATGAACCACTGAACACCTGCAGGTTTTCATCTTTTCCATTTGAGAGCTCCACAACTTTCTTAGCAGAGACAAAGACCAATATATCATGATGGAACAGTCTACCTAAAACAGGTTAACTTCTCTGAGACACCTTTTAGATCCCTTAAAAGGATTAATGGTCCCCTAGCAGAAAACACTGAATTATATTATGATATGCACAGTCACTACAAGAAAAAGGCACCAAAATTTTTATGTTGTGCTAGTTTATGAGAAGAGAAATCTTGTGGCAGAGAAGGACAAAGTAAAATGGAAACAACACTAGTGATGAGATGAAAGAAAAACAGGATAAATATGTGCATATGGAAGACAAGGCAAAGGATTTCCTGTCCTCATGCTGGGGCTTATAGGTAAAGAGGCAACAATATGAAGCTGAAGGTTGACAAATAGGAAATAACATGGAAAAGATGTGCTATTTCCCTTGTCTAAATGTCAAACGTCTTCTAGGAACCCAGGGGGTTAGGGGGAGAAGGAGTAATAGCTGTATAAGCATCTCGTAACAGGTTCTTTGTCTTTCTTGAAAACTGCTGGGCTCTGACTCTGGCCCATGTGAGCTCAGGAAAGTCAGAGAGAACACTGTCTGCACTTTTTCCAGGCTATTTGCGTATGTTCCTTAGTATGCAGAATGTCTCTGTATGTAATTGAATTGTTGTTTTTGCCTCTATTAATACATATGCAAATGAGTCACTCCTGCAGCTGTGCTGTATTAATCATATGTGTGCTTCTGTCTGTCTGCCCTGCAGACTCAGGGTCGGAGGGAGGGGGAAGAGGGAAGTCAGTCTCTTTAACCTAGAGGAAAACTCACTCATGCAGACAGAGGTCTGCTAGCAAACAGCAGGCCTGAGTTACAACTCAAGGTAGACAGACTAGTCATTTTTCAGTCTTTTTTCATTTTTCATAGACAGGGATGGAATCTGAAAATTATGCAGAAAGGACTGTTAATCTAGATAAAATGAATATGCCACCACTGCTAATTCTTTCCCCTAGGGATGGGAGGGAGTTTAATTTGACAACCCACAGAGTAGCCATGATATTGTTTTACCATGTGTATTTACTGCCTGTAAATGTCCACTGTGGGTATGCTCAGAAATTCACAGTGCTCAGAAAAATACAAAGCATTTCTATGTAGTCTGCTGTAATCACTATCTTTCCTAAATTGACTGGATTCTGATAAAATGATGTGATCAAGCTTTTCATTCAAATCTATTTTAATAGAATATATTGAGTTTACCCATAACATTGTGTAAGATTCTATCAAAGGCAAGAATGGGCTATTTAAATGCCAACTACAAAGCACATTTACCCACCATGAACGTGATTTATTTGTGCTGTGTTCTGTCATTCGTGCTTTTACACAATCTACCATAATCTCTCGTTCTCAGCAGGTATCCAGGAAGTGAGGAGTAGTTGCATCCTGGTGTTGCAAGGCTTGTTTTTGAGTTAATTGAGAGGAACTTTTTCTATTTAAAAATGTAGGGATTTTTTTCAGAGATGCTCTTGGCAATCAATAGCCTCTCACCACACACCTTACTTTTACAGTTTGATGAGTATCTTAAAATCATCACTGCGACTTCATAAAATCCCAAGAAACCTTGGAAAGATAAAATTTTTCAAAGACAATTTACCCCACAACAACATAAAGATCTTCACCCTGGTTAGACCCTGGTTGTAGGTACTTTTCCAAGAAGAGTTCTGGACCCCACATTTTTCTAGCTGAAGGCCCTTGGTCCTCACTGATCACTTTTGAAATAGCCATCTTGGCTACCCATGTGCAGTACAGGGGGCAAATACCTAGTGGCCAACACATTCACTTACAAAGCCAGAAAGAAGTGGTAGATAGAAGTAGGGAACATAGAATCTGCACAATGCAACAATTTAAAAAACTATTTAAAAGGGCATCCAACAAAAAATGTTGCTTTATTACTCCTCTGATAATTGTTATTTGTGATGGCCATAAGAAACAGCACAGCCGTACACTGAGCTAATGGCAGATGGACAACTGCCATCTTTTGGTTATGCTAATGAGAAATGTCACTTTTCATGTACTTGGTTGTTTTTTCCCCCAGATGTGTGTGCTCACAGTGAAAAACTAATTCTACTTTTTTTTTATATTTAAGTGGATTGCATGATTCATTCCCTACAAATGAAGTCAGAGTCAAATTAATGAGAACAGGTAAAGTAAAAAAACAAACAGGGAAAGGATACTGACTCTCACTGTTGAAAAGCCAGCTTAGAGTGTATTTAAAGGAAGACACTGCCCAGCAAATAGAAAAAATAACTTTGCACTGCTAAGGAACAGCTTACTTTCTTGGACGCAAAGAACTAGTTATAGCAGTATCCCAAAGAGGTCATGAATGCAGACTGCAGAATAAATGAATAATGGATAAAGTATTGCCATCTCTTGGCTACATTCCGTTGAGACAATAATGGGGCGCTAGACTTTATCAGAAATAATTCATATGTCTTTGCAGCTCTGGCTCTCCAAAACAAGGAAAGAATAAAGTTTTCCATATTCAGATGCATCACTACAGTGTTTGTACAGCTTTTTCAGAGTCTTCTTTTACAAATTTGAGGTATTGTAACACTGGAAGGCCAACTGCTTAATCTGGCAAAACTAGTTATATCTAGAGATTATAACAAGAAATCAGAGATATGCAAAAAACCCTCCAGTTATTACATAAGCTTGACAATTAATGCATGACAATATGGTAATATCTCTTTAAGAGCAAGGGGAAGTTCTGTTCTCAGCAACATTTCAAATGCAATTTAAAGAGATACTTCCGAGAAATAGCCTGAACTGGTAAGTGGAGATATGTAGCTCATCCCTGCAGTGGTGAAGAAGCCAAAGGAAGATGGTATGTAAGGAAAAAAAAAAAAAGAAGGGTATCTGACTGAAGTGGCTTTAATTTTAATTTTACTTCATGCTTTACTTTTGTTTCACAGGCAACAGATGTTTTATGGAATACTTGTATGATCATTGGAAAACTCTGCCTCCTCATCAGTAATTGCATACTTGTTAAAGTGCTCTATCCTTTCCAGTGATTATGGATCCTTAAGATTCCTAGAAGCAAGGTTTTCCAAAGGAAAATTTGTACTGAGCTGACACCTAAGTAACAGCAGGATTAACAACTTTGCAAAGCCCTCAAACTCCAAACGGGCTTAATTTTTCTCAAAATCTAATCTCTTGCATCAGTGCTTGCTTGAGGACCAAAAATTTCCAAAACTGTGGTCCAGTTTTTAAAATTCCATTTAAATTCAGTCTTTTGTATGCATCTTATCACACAACTAAGAGACGAGGTGTGTAGTAAGAGAAAAATATTTGACCCAAGTACTTAATATAGGAAGTAGAGACTAAAAAGCTTGGCCAGACTGTTTAAGGTCTAAATATGCTCATCATCTTCATACAAATAGTCAGAGAATACAGGACTCTCCTAATGACTGGTGTTCAGAACTCAGACCCAGCTAAAATGCTTTCACACTTAGACACTGACGGGAGGTCCTCCTGATTCATACACTGACAGATTTGGACATGATGTTGAACACAACCACAAATAATTATGAAGTCCTGTTTCATGCTAAGATGAAGAGGAAAGAAAGTTTGAATGCTGGCACTCCCAACTTTTTGGGGTGTTTTTTTTCCAAGAGCAGATGTTTGCAGGAAGTCTGTATTACATCAGACTGCTGTACTGTTTTGACAGGACACAAAATGTCCATACAGTAAGACTACACAGGCAGCTGTCATTATTCATCCAGCATTATCTTTCAATGGAGTTATGGATATATACAACATTTGTGTTACTGCCAATTAATCAGTTGTCACTATCTGGTTATCAAACAAGCAATCTGGGGAATCTGAACCATTCCCACTCCCAATGGTGCAGATTCCTCTCAGTTTTCATGTTGTGTGGTTAGTTCCTTTGTTTCCTCATGCTCAGAAACTACTCACAAAATACTTTGTATCAGGAAAGAAACTTACAGATACAACTTTATAAAGAATTTGCTCAGACTGATGGAAACATCTATTTTATACTTAGATGGCCCAAGATGACTGGTACCAGAATAAACCCCTCAGTTTAGTTTGTGCAAAACTTGTTATGCCACATCTATGTTTACAGCTTTGAATGTTGATCTTCAAGATGGAGAAACTTAATTGCCTTGTCTGCTGAGCCATATAGGAAAACATCATGTTCATGTAAGGCATACAGCAGTACTCTTGAGTCATTATTCAGTAAAACACAGTGACAATTTATGTTTAGTTTTCTTCTCATTTATTTGAAACATAATCGCCATCCTGCATCACTCTTGAAGAACAAGACCAGATGATGTTTATGAGGGGAAAAAATTGGCGTAAGAAACCCATGTGCTTACCTACAGGGATTTTACCGCAGTTAACGTTCAGGACTGAGTTTTCTCAGTAACAGATGTAAGACAGCTGAAATTTTTTCCTGAAATGGCATTTTTGTCATTAAAAGTGGGAATGAGTGAATACAAGGGGCTGATAGACAGCATTTTAACAGAGGACAGGTTCAAGCTTGCACTGAGTTAGTTCCAGCTTTTCCAACATGGCCTTATCCATCTATTTCCTTTGCAACATCTAACAACTTAAGTTTCAGCTTCCATTCTTGGTGAGTCATTAGCCTCTCTGGATACTGGAAATCAAGGCAATCCTGCATGGCAAATTATGGCAAATATCAGATGACAGAATCTGTACACACCAGTGGGGACTCAAAGGCGGGGAGAGAAATGGAGGGCCTCGGATTACAAAGCTGTCACTGTGAACCAACAGGAGATTTCAAAATGAGAGATTACATTTTCACTGACAAAGAGTTTCTTTGCCATAGAAAAACAATCAGGTGCTAGTTCTTCTTCTCTAAATACAATGTGCATTTCATTTACAAAAACAGAAATTCAATTTTGACAACCAGGGATAAAAAAAGTACTTCCTGTTGATCTCACAGTACACTACTAAAGCCATGACCTGACTTAAAATTCTCTAGTGAAATAACAAAGACGTGTTTTTTGTTACATAAACAAACAAGAAAAATTCCTTGGCTTTGTCTTCACTGAGATAACGTTGTGTATCGAAATTTACTGGGAGAAACAAACTGAGCATTGTGTCAGGTCCTTTGATCTCCCTTGCTTTAAGTACACAAAGTCTGAAAGATGAGTGATAGGGAAGATAGAGAAAGAAGAAAAGAAGGAACATTCCACTTTTCTGACCTACTACTGTCTGATGACCAGACAACAGAGGGTGTGTAGGGAACACCAGAATTATAAGTAATGCAGGGGAATGTCTGAAGTAAGAAGAGTTCCTCCTTGAAAGAGACTGCAAAGCCATTTAAAGGTGGGTTTGAACCAAAACCATCATGAATCTTTCTTTATGACTCAGCACAGTCATCACTGAGCTAAACTGGATTTGAACGGAGTTTGGAAGGCACAGTCTTTCTAGTCTAGCAAATAAGTTGAGCTCCATTCATGTTAGCATAGATGAGCATCCATTTTGAGTCCTGTATGATAAAACCTTCACAGAAACAAACCTAGCCTGACTCTTTCAAATGGCACAAGAAGTTAAGAGGCATGTCCAATTTCTATCAGATAGAGTGCAATGATAGCTAAAAATCACTGTTAAGACGTGAAGAAAAATCAACTTCAATTTATTTCTAGCATATACATGCCCTTAGAGATCAGATCAGAAAAAATACAAGAGTCTACTAGGTTAGTAATTTGAGCCTCTCCCACTGACTGGCTGCCAAACTCTCTCTCTAATTCCAGACATGTAGCAAAACAACGTAAGTGAATTTGGTCAATATTTTAATTTAATGTTCTCTGCACAGAAACAAGAGGCCTTTGAGGTTCTCAACTTTTCCATAACCTAAACTCATCCTAAGATACTTATGACTGCAGTCACTTTTGCACAAAGCCCACCTTTTAACAAGAAAACCGTTATTGTGATAAAGCCTATTTTAATCAGGATACTTCAGCCCACAGCATGCACAGACACAGCCCAAAGCCGGCCCTGAAATGAAAGTAAACCATCCTACCACCTTACAGGAGAACTGATGCATTATTTTAGGACTAGCTTGAATGACTGCAAAAATAAGAATTACAATCAGGCTGTTGTTTTTGCATTGATAGCTAGCTCCATGTTTGTTTTCCTTTTTCCCTCCCTCTTTCTTCCATATGTCTGTTCATGTGTGTTTGGCTATTATAAGCACTTTATCAATACTGACATTGTGCCTCAAAATTCATTTCAGAGGGATGACTTATATGGCTCCCATGATGCTTAAGCTGAGTTACAGTATTTGTAACTCAAGAGAATCAGAAACACACAGACAATGTTGCTTTTCATACAAAGGCACAATAGGAATGAATGCATTAACCTCTGTGGTGCATGGAATGTGTCAGCTTACACACTGGCAGCTATTTCTGTGAAACTCAGCTAACTTCCGCTGGCTGTGTTAAAATAAAAAAAAAAAATCTTCCCCAGAACTATGTCCCACGCTCTAGTACGCTGGTCAAACAACTGTAACATCTGATTTCTACTTCATACTGATGCAGGCCAAACTGAGCTGGAGAATGCATTTCACACATCCCAGTTATAAATGCTGAGCCTTTCCAAGCAGGTATAAAGTTCTGCTGTTCCACATGACTTGGCAAATAATAATGAACAAGGGAGATACATTTGCAGTGGAGAGCTTGGGGTTTTTTATGTTTCTAGAAAAGAGTGGCAATCCAGACTTTGCAGAATTAGAGATGATTTGGATCTTGATTTCCCCTCAGTCCCAAATATTACTTGGCTTCACCCTATTAGTCAAGCATACACGACAGGTAGCAAAATTCACTCTGTGGCAATGGACATCACGTATCTTAATTCCAGTGACTTGACAAGGGTTTTGTGGCTGATCAGGAATAGCCAAAGACTTGCTATGATTAAGATCCATGGACATTCTAATGCCTCCAAAATTCAGAATACTGGCAGTCTGAGTCAGATACATCTGGCTACTAGGTCAACTCTTTAATGTAGCTGAAAAAACCTCAAACCCTTTAGTATCTTTCCACCTGTTTTCTAATTGTCTACATTAAATTAGAATAATCACTAATTATCTGCAATACAGCAGTGCCTAAAATGCTCTGGGTACCATAAAACACAGTAGGAGGGGCCAGTTATTGCTCTGAAGAGCTTATGGCCTAAAAGGACATAATCATGTTAACGACTTCTAAGCAGTTTAAAAGTGCTTGTGAGGACAGAGCTTTTCTGCCTGACAATCCGTTTCCTTGTGGTATTTTACAGCCTGTTGTAACAATCTAATGGAAAAGTGTCCTGGTTTCAGCAGAAATAGCACTGGCTTTCTTCTTAGTAGCTAGGTGCAGTGCTGTGTTTTGGATTTAGGATGAGAATATTGTTTGATAACACACTGATGTTTGGTTGTTGCTAAGTAGTCCTTACCCTAAATCAAGGATTTCTCAAGTTTCACATGCTCTGTCTGTGAGAAGCTGCAGAAAAACATTAGGAGGCAGCAAGGCTGGGACAGCTGACCTGAACCGGCCAAAGGAATCCTCCACACCAGAGAACATCATGTTCAGTTTATAAACTGGGGACACTTGTTCAGGAGGGGTCAACCACTGCTTGGGGACAGGCCAGGCACTGGTCAGCAGATGGAGAGCAATTGTTTTCTTGGGTTTTATTCCTCTCTCTTTTCCATTACAATTGTTGCTATTACTATTATTGTATTTTACTTTATATCAATTATGAAACTGTTCCCATCTCAACCCATAGGTTTTACCTTGGATTTCCCAATTCTCTTACCCATCCCACTTTTTGGAAGTTAGCAAGTGGCTGTGTAGTACTGAGTTATTGTCTGGAGTTAAACCATGTCAACAAGAAAAGCAAATGTATTGCTATGAGGAAATTCAATGTACAAACCTAGAACTAGTTAAATTGACAACAGAGACACAAAAATGTAACAAAAACTTCCAGCAAGGTAAAAGTAAAATGTGTTACCATTTTGCTTCAGATGCAAATTTTATGTGAAGAGAACAGCCCAAAAACCCCTGTTAATTGCATTGTGTTTCAAAGGAAGAGAAAACTGGTTTTCATATTTACTTAACCTTTGCCTCCTCTGCATTGTGCTGGGACTTACCTGCAGTTGGAGTGGGCCTAAGCCCGGTGTTGCTGCGGCAGCAGCTGCCATGGTAGTTGGGATCAGCTGAACAGGGTAGGGGTCACCTAAGTAAGAGAATAATAGAGGCGTCAGCACCTTTTATCTACTCTCCACCTGCAAATTAAAGTCCTGCATTCACTCTTTCCAAAAGCCTTCTTTTGTGTGCCTTGTTGAGGCCTAATGAAAAGCTCTATTGTGCAGCCTTTTACTAACACTCTTTTCACAATTCTGGCTGAGAGAGGAATGTGAATAAAAGGCACAAGCAATTAAGGCGGAAACCTCATCCTTTTTCATGATGTATTTAGGGAAATGGAAAAAAAAGTGCACATTGATCAGAAGGCTGCACTTCAAAAAAAGGAAAGAAAGAAGATGGGGGCGGAGGAGAAGAAAAGGAAAACAGTACAACCTTGATAAGATCACAGCATTAGAAGGGAACAAATTTACAAGCTTGTCCAAAATATGAAGTTAACTAAACTCCTCTCACTGTTAGTAAACTGAGCCTCACGCAGAGTAGAAATGGTACTCAATTGACTACTGTTTTCTTTCAGGTGAGAAAAAGAAAATCTCACTTTAGTGGCAAGGTTTGATCCTACAACAGGAAAGAGCACATGACGCTAAGGAAATCAGATACAAGCCTTAGAAACCCCGCACCAACTCCACTTCATGACTTGAGATTCAATTTTGCTTCTGAAGGAAAACGACTTCAGTTTTAGTAAGAACTGCATTGTGTTTAATGAGATAAAGGGAGCCAGTAAGGGTTTTAAGAAAAATTGCAGGCATTTATAAAGGAAAATTACCTGCAATGGCAAAAAATGAGATGGAGACTGACATGTTTTAATGGTATGGAGAGCTCAATTCTGGTCACTACTAACATATCTGATTTGTTAAAGTAAACTTCATACTATCCCATGCACAAAACTATTAAGAAAACTAGCAAAAATAATAAGAAATGTTATACATATTATATAGCTTCCTCAAGTGATAAAATGTTTAAGCACTTTCCACCAAAATAAGGCTCACTAAAATATTTCCCACCAAAATAAGGCTCACTAGAGCATTTCTGTATGTCCCTATGTTCAGGTGGCATGCCTAATTTCTGTAGCACAAAAACAGCCACTGGAAATAAGACTATGGAAAAAACCAGAACACTCTATCAGGAAAATCCACCTAAATGTTGCTGTACATTTCAGTAAAAAGGTAGGTTAAAAGTTTTCCCCTTCATTGATCTTTTTTGAGTGAACTGGGCAAAAAAATAAAAAAGAAAATTAAGGAGGTAATGCAGGGTGTTCTGTACAATCATTAATAATTATTATTGAATCAAAGTTTCAAATGTTATCAAGCCTTAGTTACAGGAAACAGAACACAAAGGGAAAGAAATCTATTTTTAAAAAATGTTAGAAATAAGCTGTGTTGGTGTACACACATTCAAGTAAGTGGCCAATGTTTATTTCCCCCTTTTATAACATAACCTTCTTTAGACCTTTTCTTTCAAAGATCTTGATTTCTCCCTGTTAAGAATTAAAATCACAACTTCTAGTAATGGAGGACCAGCAGAAACTGGGCTGGCAAAGCATCTTAACAGATATCAAACTTAACTGTGCATGTTTATATTTAAGAACACCTTAAGCAATGCTTTGTTGACTGAAGCCTCACAGTCTTTCAAGGCTGACCAGCCAAGCAATGCAAACCAAAATGTCCACCCAGGCATCCCCATTCCCAACTGTGTTTGCACCAGCCTCAGGCCACAACACTTCTATTTATTTATTTGTCAATGGGCAACAGATTTCCTGACATGCTTGGCTTTCTTTTTCTTCCCCAGAGAATGCCATTGCTATACATTTTCCAATTTTATTTTGCTTTCTGAGGCACCCATCTTCCTTTTCATGTCATGGACTGAATCAAAATTTTTTCCGACCTGACATTTTCTGGAGAGCTATCTTACGACCTAAGCAGTGGGCCTTAAACATGTGAAGACACAGAGAAAAAGGAAACAGTGGTCAGAGAGTCAGGGACAATGGTATTTAGCTGCTTCCACACCACCAGCAGCCCAAGGGCTGATCTCAGCATCATTCTAAAAGTCTCTCTTAAAGAAGACATTCTGATCAAAAAACAGGCATGAAAGAAGATAAAATTTTTAATTTTTCAACTGAAAAGAAAAAAAAAAAAGAGGGAAAAGTTTCTCATTAGGAGGCTGATTCTTACAGCGCATTAAATTTCTAGTTTTGAATGATTTGTATTAAAACACTTCTATTAAAAGATCAGCTTCCATGCACTCTCCCACATTTCTCTGTATTTCTCTGTATAAACCTCAGTCCACCATGCTAATTCATAAATCCCACTACTCCCACCTACAGCCCAGTGGAAGAGCCAAGATGAAAACCCACAGACAATTATTCGGACACTTCAGACCCAGGGAAGATTTTGGGACCCTATCCATGAAGAATGCCAAGCATTCCCATATTGACATCAAACAGTGCAAGAGGAACTGCCAGCCCTGAAAATACTAACAAAGATCTCAGGTCTTATCTGATAAAGATGCATTTTTTTGCTGTTACATTAGAACATACTACATCTTTCTACTATCCCTAAATTTATTCCTATATCAGAGTGAATTAATTGACTAAGCAGTTTTAGCGAATTCTTAAATCTGGGAAATGCATGTCTTAACTATTTCATTACATCTTCAGTAAATATCTTATTTTTAGACAAAAGAAGTAGCTACATTTTTATTTTTTTTTCCCAAGTTCTAGGAACATTTCAGGAATGTGAGACAAGACATACAGTTCTTAGAAACAGGTATTTCCCAAGCCATTCACAAGCCTGTACCACTGAAAACACAAATAAAATCTCAAACAACCATATTACATTTCCATTTACAAAAATGACTATTAATCGAATGCATGCAGGCAGGAGCATCTTTCAGCTACCAAAAGAAACATTTTGTGCAGTCGTTTCATGTTCCAAACTACCTCTTTTGTTATGTGTGGACTTTTCGTAAAAACAAAGCATCAGAGAGAAGTTTTATTGTTTTTGTTTTTCTTTAGTAGGCCACATGGTAAAATCTGGAGCAGAACAAAGGCTGAGATTTTTATGGTGACAACAAGGTAAAAATGATTTCATAAGCTGCCTAATATATAATTATTTTCATATTATTGCCTAATATATAATTATTTCCCAGCTAGACGGTGACATCACTGAAGAACAGAATTATTCAAGACTGTTCAAAGAGAACACAGGATTTATGCACTGGTGATGCAGCAGCTAAAGAAGGGAAGGGGAAATGCCAGCCTGGGTGAGCTGAGGGGGAATATTAGAGATGTTGGTGCCCACTGTGGGCAATGACATTGGATCAGGGCAGAACACAAGGCTGAGTCCTCAATTCTGTGCCCGTATGTAATTTTTCTATCCTTCCACAAAAATACCCAGAACCTCTTTACTGATAATTTATGCACTGCAACTTCTTTCAATTTCAAATCACACCTTCATCCTTGACCAAAATAATCTTCCAAGATATTGCTTACAAGAGGATTTTTCATGAAGCACATGCACTTTCAAACCACTCTTTCTATGAACTCTCCTATGATCCTCCACTGAAAACATTTTTCTGCAAAAGTTAAGTTGTGGTATGGAGCCAAGTGGATATCCTGTCCCAACACACAGAATAACAGCCCTGTGTTTAAGAACTTGATTTTCAACTGACTTGCAACCAACTCATGGGTATGAAATGATTCTGTACGTGTGGAAATACAACAATGGCTCTTAAGCCATTTATATGTTTTGCAAAATTTTATCAAAGGAGTTTTTTAAGTTAAAAAACATTAAGACTTTTTTTTTTTTAAGAAAGTGAAAATAAAGCATAAGACTTAACATTATGTCTGTTGCACCATTCACCAAAACTCTTAAGATGTTTTTTGTATTCCTTTTTCTGTCAGTCATCTCATTTATTCTCCTTCATGGTGTAATCCCCCCTAGTGTCTTGTCTTGTCTCCTGACAGGCTGCAAGCTCTTCAGAGCAGGCACAATTGTCTTACCTGCTATATAAATCAAGTTACATGCTAATGTTAAATTATAATGTTTTGACAGGATTTTAAAGTTGAACCTGATTATATGAAACAATAGAAAGCTGATTTTTTTCCTGAAATTTTCTTCTCTTAAAAAAAGGATATCAGAAGAGAAGAAGTAGGGCATTTATTTCCCATGATTTTTAAAAAACTCATTGTTTTTCTCCTATCTATCTTTCAGGGACAGCAAATGAAAAAAAGTTGGAGATCATGGAAGAAGAGAAAAGAAAACCGTGTAAAGAATATGAAGAGTATGAAACAAAATCTAACTCTTAAATTATAATTTCCAAGACCAGTATGCTAAATGAAACTCCATAAAAAATAGCAAAATAACAATTTTCTTATAGTACATTCTGTTGAATGAAACGGAATTCTACATTCTCTTCCTCCCATTTTTCACAAATTCTAGAAAAAGCCACAATAATTTTATACTCAATTTATCACTTCAGTATAATGGATAATCACAGCTGATGGCCAACTGACAGGTAAGGCACTGCATCTCTTCTCCCCACTCACTTAACCTCATATTCATTTCATTTTCTTGGTGTGATGGTGGACGTGCAATAAAAGTAACAGGAGGCTGTGAAAGACGTGCAGTGTTCCCTGACTTCTCCCTCTAGGGATTATGGATTTAAATTAATAAGAAAAAGCCACTACCACTGGCTTCCAAAAAGAAATCCAAACTGGTTCCCTGATTTTGTCTGAGGATAGCTCTTGCCAGTATTGGCTGAGAGATTAGTCTGTTTTGTGTTTTAGAGAAACAATTCCATCTACAGAAGGGGTAGATTTGGAGAGATCTAAAAGCAGCCTTCCAATCCCTACAAGGTGATAACATGAAGGCCAGGTTCCTTCTGGTGGGCTCTGCTTGGAGCACAAGTGTCGTGGGTTGCAGTGCAAAATGGAACCAAAGTGTGCATTCATTCCATCACCATCTGTTGGAACTGGGCTGGGAGGTGGTGTGACTGTCCATGGCCCAGCTGATAAGAACCAGCTGGGGCAGTTTCTTTATCTCTTCCAAGGCCCATCCTCCCTCCAGAGACACATCTTCTGCTGATGGGCCATTGAGTCCCACTGATAAATGACATCATCCCACTGGGAAATGCTCCATCCAGGGGGAGGAGCCAAGCATCCCTACCTGGATAAAAACATGAAACTTGGAACAGCAAGCAGCCTTTTCCACTGGATTCTCAGAGGAAAAACAGGCCCATCTATCACCACTGGACCTTCAGAGGGGGGCTGCACCTTTCTCCAGGATCACTGCTTCAACAGAGCCACATCTGCCACTGCAGGAGGGCTGCAGCCACCATGGAATGGCCCTGCCACCCACAGGGGGTCAGGTTGTATTCTGACTTTGTCAGTGGGTTTGTTTTTGTTTTCTTGTTCTTGTTTTCTTTTAGTTCTCCTAATGCAGAACTGTTATTCCTATCCCCATATCTTTGCCTGAAAGCCCCTTCATTTCAAAATTATAGTAATTTGGAGGGAGGGGGTTTACATTCTTCATTCCAAGGGAGGCTCCTGCCTACCTTAGCAGACACGTGTCGTTCAAGCCAAGACAATAAGAGCCAATGGACATAATGTGAATCAAGAGAGGATCAGATTTTCCCCACAAGGACAGACAGATGTTGAAACAAGCTGTCCAAACAGGGTTCTGCACCCTCTGTCCTTGAAGCTTTGCAAGCCCCAGCTGAATAAAGCCCTGAGTAATCTAATCCTTTCTCCTAGTTGACCCTGCTTGAAGCAAGAGGTTGGACTGCAAGCCTTCTGAGAACCCTTCCAACCAGAATAATCCTGTGATTTCAGGATACACATTTTTTAACATTATTTCAATACTTGTTGAATAAATTACACTCATTCAAAAACTCCAGCTTCCAAGGAAAGCTAAAGTGTTTCTACAAAGGTTTGTACATGCTCATGAATTTAAAAAATCAGGACTTTATTTGTTGCCCAACTATGGATAACACTGAAGTAACACCAGACATCTTTCATGGCCTAGAAACTGAGCTGAAACTATCAGCCTGTTTCTACAGGTCCCAATTGTTCTGCTTGTCTGCTTTGTTTTTATTAGAATTATTAGAAGACACACAGAGATCAAGGGCTCTGGAATTCTTTCATTTAGAAACAGTCTTTAGTTGTGTTGTTATGTTTTGCAGCCTTGTTTCCTTCCATTTCATTTGCAACCTTACAGAAGTGTCACATTTTCATGGATGCTGAGAGGCAAAGTTGTTAGCAAAAATTCCTTCTTCTTCCTGTTTCCATCCACAATGCTATTACTCTTCCCTTATCCTGGGGGGAACATAAGGGTTTAGTCATATGCTCCTTCTTTTTCAAGGCATAAACAGTAGCCCTGGAAGATGACTAGCATCTTTATAAAGAAGCTACAGTATGTGGTCTTCACAACACATGTTTTCTATTTTTGTCATTCTGTTAAAAACATAGCAATGTCAATAGTTTTTTCTTGTGATTTGGTGATTCTCAATGACCTGCATGTCAGCTGACATAGCTGACACAATTAAATCAGAAATTAGCACTCAAGTCTCTTTAGAAGACCGAAACATGGACACTGAGCACAAGTAAAATTATAAGACAATCCACATGATACTCCATTAAACAATGAAACATGTGACTGACTGAAAATCAGAGATACATCAGCAATTTTCCCTGAGGAAGTTTATGGTATTTAACTCCTAAACATTAATTTTATTGTATTATGTGAGGAACCAATTAACTGAGAGTTTCATTTTTATCAGACATCAGAATTATTGTTCAGAACATAGATAAATGGTAAATTCAGCATATTTCAATTTTATTAGGCTTGACTTGTTCATCTCTCATATTTTGCCAATTTTAAGAGGTAATTAGGTATTTCATCAATAATTTTCTATGATGTACTTTATTTAGAACACTTCCAGCAGCAACAAGCTGATACGTAAGACATATAAAATGTACCTATTGTATATTCAGATTTCCCCCCTCTAACTTGATATGGTTGAAATAGTGATTAAAGTGCTTTCAAAAAGCCTTGTGTTGATGACCATCTGACTGCAAACACAACATGATTTGTTACAACAAATTATTCACAGGGGGCAGGACAAATGGGCAAAGAAAAACAATTCTTGTTTCCAAAATTTGTCATATTACTATAAAAGTAACATAACATTGTTTTAGCAAATAAAAGTCTATCTAGAAGCTTTCCTGAGAATTTGCCAATAACCTGGAAAATGTACTTGGGGTAAATCCCATTTCTGGAAATACAGATTTGGCAACTATTGTTTCCTGAGAAAAGAAAACAAATCCTAAAAATCTCCAAATATTACAATTTCTTGCATACCTTAATTTAGAAAACAAGATGCGTTGTTCTTCATCTTTTACAGAAGAAACTATATGGAATTCAACAGCTTCAATCATCCTGAAAAGCCTCAGGACTGACAGAACACAGCACACTGCTTTAGGGGCAAGTCAACCATTCCTTTCCCTTTTAACATAATGATAAAATGTTTTAAGAAGCAATGGAGTGCACTTTCCTAAATTAATCTTAGTGTCACTAATTAGGGAAGACCCATCAAAGTTTGGGCTGCTCTGTGTAGCTGACTTGGAAACTACTGGCAAACAGTGCTGCAAATGGAGAAGCACAGAACAATTCTACCTGGTCCATGCTGATACTTAGATTTGTTGAAGAAGATCCAGAGGACACTGTTCTCATCCTATCATCTGCCTTTTTTGTATCTCAGTCCTCAGAAGCAGTCTCTTGTGCCTTCCCAAATCTTTATTTCATTCCCTTTAGTAACTCTTATATGGGAGATACAGCCATGCCTTAAAATTCCACATACAAATCCATACATATGTGCATTAATAAAAGGATCATACTACCTACGACTGATGAGCAGCTTGCTCAGAGGCAGAACTATGCAGTTTTTAAAGGGCACAATACAAAACCTCTTCTCTTCCATCACTTGCACCATTTTTATGCTTTCAAAGCACTTCTCAAATATTAATTAGCTCTAAATAAATTCTGATTATTTCTAAGAGTGGCCCTAGCAGATCTGTATCATCTGGTGTGAAATCTGACTTCAATGAAGTCAACAGCAACAGCTCCTCAGACCTCAGCAGAGCTGACATTTCCCTTGCCACTGCTAAAATCCTGGGAGTTGCTTAAATCCTGGGAGTTTTGTCTATTATCTGGTAAGTACCAAAAGTAGAGCTGAACTAGCAACAGCAGGAGTAACAAGTGATAAGGTTATGGAATGAGAAGGAAAAAAAGAGTTAAATGACCCAAGCTAATCTGTGGAGCCCAAATGTGGGAGAAGCTTTGGGAAATGCAGTAATCGGACTCCGTTTGATTTTAGCATCAGCTGAAATGGAAAGTGAAAACTGCTAAAACCAGTTTAAATAGTTGGGATATGGGGGTCAACTCCTAAAATTTGTTCATGCTGCCAAGTCACTAACTTAGTTAACAATTAAGTTTGAAATATCCTCTCTTTATAAAAAGATTTGCATTATATATAAAAAATTCATATTACATGGATAATAAAATACATATAAAGAGGTTTGCATGAAACATCAAAACATTTAAATCTAAATAGCACACACTGCATGAATAACTAAGTATAGGGCAAATAAGTACATAATCAGTATTTACCTTGCTAATTGGGGACAAAATAGCCCATCACGTACTGCCAACTTACTTTTCTCATAAGAAAAATACTTTGGTTGTAAATAGTAATATTAAATATTTTATACATGCAATTATAACTAGGTATGGAGGTTAAAAATTAACTAGAACCACAGATTATGAATCCTTTTCTCAAATAGAAATGTAATCCTAATAGAAGTTCCTCCCTTCATCTCTGCCAACTTTACCACCACACAATATGCCATAGAGAAAAAAGGGGAAGTGTCAACTTGTGTAAATTTTCCCTTATGTAATGCAAACCATCTGTTTAAAAAAACAAAACAAAATGAAAACCCAAGCCACTCCCAAGGATGATCTGCTGTGCAGAAAAAGAAAGAAAAGGAAATGTAGTACATCAAATTGGAAGCCAAAGACCATGACCTGCCATGTAGCCACGGAGAAAATATTTACCCCTCTCCTCCCTTTATTTACCCAATTTGAAAAATATTTGGAAAAGCATAATTGAATCATTTGCTCTGCACATAATAGAGACTGATATTGCTGTATTTTTTTTAGCATTTCATCTCTCTAGAACCTTTTCAATGAGGCTGGAACCAAGCAGAGAAAAACTCTTTTTTTCAATATATCACACGATGCCACCACTGGGTTAGAAGGTCCCTGAGTCCTCCTCCTGCAATGTGCCAAAGGATGGGGGATAAAGTATCAGTACACTTCTGCCCTGTTCTTCTAGTCTTCCTTAGGTATCTGCCATGAAAGGTGTCTAAATGGAGCACTGCTATTAACTGTTACAACTATTTTCGTGTTATCTTCAGTCTAAAAGTTCAGAAAACAAAGTACACGCAGAGAAAACAGTGCTCTTCCTTTCCAGCCTCTGTCTGGTATGTCAGGAGTTCTTTGGTAAGCACTGCTGGAGGAACCCTCCTACACCTACACACACACTCTGAAACCATTGGGAGACTTACATTTGATCCTCTCTTGGGAAGTACAGGTGAACCAGGAAGCGCTGAATAAGTTGATTAGGTTTTATTATCTAAGCTGGATGAAAATAAAACAGCACTACAACTGTTCATAATTTCTTCTCTTTTGCTGATCCTGAGGCTTGATCACACATTCTCTTCCAGATATAGCTGGGCTGGCTGAAGAGGCCACCAGCTAAAACCACAGCCCCACACCAAAGGTTACCACTGCGTGCAGGCTGCTTCTTTAATCCCTTCCCAACATGTTTCCAGGAAAAAGAAGCATCTTAGTTAAAGCAATTTTAACAGAGAGTCCTTGCTGGACAGAAACAAGTTTGAGAATGCTTAACCAAGCATTGAGAATGCTTAACCAAGAAGCTTGGCCCATATGTCTCCTTTTGGAGACCAGACTTCTCCCAGGGGCAGGGAGCAGAACAGCAGAATTGTGCCTTTGAACGTGTCTCCAACAGATATTCCAAGTCAAGGAACTCTGCATCACTAGCTAGTTATGAAAATATTGGTTGTTGCAATAATTTTCTCTTCCTTCTCCCCCAAATTTTCAGATCTCACTTTTTTTTGAGGAACAGCATACGAAAATTTTCATAGTTTTTTATTCTTTTGACTGAAACTGAATTGTCACATGGAGTTTTCTATCATTCCTATGTGCAGGTCATTAATCCTAATAATAACAGAATAATCACTAGAGAATTTCTATCAATCAGCCACAGGAAACAATTCTGAAAAATATAATCAGTCTGGAAAGAAGGGAAGATTTTTCAAAAGGACTGGGAAGATGTAGATGTGAATTCCATTTTCATCAGGCACATAAGCTTATTTTAAAACAGAATGGCAGTCATGTACAGATGATGCTAGTGGGGTCTTTGGAAGTTCCTAGGAAGGCTTTGCTCCCAAAAGCAAACACAGAGAAAATTTGGCATTTAACACATTCAGAAACTGAGCAAATCAATCTGCTACACATTCCCTGTATGTTCCCTGTTGCAGTACAATGCTGGTACTACAACCCACTTCAGCTCAGTTCAAGCCAGCACAGGTGACTGCACTAAAATTTGCAGTACAAGAATTTGGTAAATATCCCTAAGACTTAGCTTCTAGTGTCTTTGTCACTCTCAGGAGGAAGGTTTAGTCTCCTAAATCACTCAGGTGCTTAACAAAATTTTATCCACAGCTCTCTGGTTAACAGTCTTTGCCAAGGGGACTAATACACAGTAGGGCAAGCAAAAAAATTGGAGAAATAAATTTTAATGGTCTGTCAAAAACATTACTTGATGTGAAAATATGATGGTTTGAAGGCAGCTAGGTGAAGCTTTCTAGGTGTGGCTAAATGGGTATGTGAGTTTTTGTTCACACTAGATAGTGAGAGAAAGGAAGAAACCCTTTGGACTACTTATCACTTCTTCTCAGCTTCTCAGTCAAATTCAGCCAAACGTGCCAGGCAATCACCAAACAGAGTTGTTTTCCACTGGCTTCTGCTCAGTCCTACATCTTGGCATACTGTTAATTCCAAGCCTTACTGTCAGAAGTAGCAGAAACTTTGCTCTTTTTGCCTTTTAATTTTCAAGGTTTGACAAACACGTAATGTCATATCTATTTCATAGATGTGAGGAACTATAGAACTATCATGGAATTAATGAGCATATAGTGCAAAGAAGGGAAAAAACCCACCTCAACTCCTATCCAAACCAGACTTCATTAACGTGGAACTAATACAATCTGTCAGATATGTCTAATGGTGTGCTTTCCCGACCTTTTCCAGACCTACAGTTATGGTAGCATTCATATTCAGTGTGGCTTACAGTTACACATTCTGTAATGTGAATCACTACTGCTCCTAGTCAAGAGAGACTGAGTGTGAAATCACTGGAAGAGCTGAATGAGACAATGTTTTGGCACTGCAGCTGCTGAGGGATGTGAAGGGTTTGAGCAGTACTTTTCAATAGTGGTCCCAGTCTGTAAAATACCAGGAAAAGGTATTAGTGGTCAAAGGAACTGACTTAGTGCTCAAGTACTGTGTCTATGATGTTCAGAAACTGAAAGAAATCTCAAATTGTTGGCTAAACCAGCATAACTGAAGAAATCTTTTTATGTTCTAAGTTTACAAAAATGCAGCAGTGGCAACTGCTGAGTAACTCAAACCAACCAATGAATTAAAGAGTTGGTCGATGAGAGAGATGGATACAGTGACAGGGATATAACAAACACCCATACCAGAGACAGAGAAAGGTAGAACAAGCAAGTCCTGGATAACTCAGTAGAAAACTGATGGCAGAACAGTTATACAAGTGCATGAAAACAAGCTGATGAAATTCATACTCAAACTCAGTTTATTCATGGAAATAAAGTTCCTTCATTATTTCTTAACTTGTATTTATTCTCATCGTGTTGACAGGAACATGAAATCCTTATAAAAGGATTAAATAAAATTTAAAAAAATCTGTGGAGTGTAGAGAACAATACAAATATTTCAAAGATTAAAAAAGTAGATGCTGTATTTTTTAGTGTTAGGTTCTCACAAATATCCTCAGAGTTTGTGTTAGTCCATCAAATTGAAAGGCATATGCTATCTTTGATCTCTGTGCAGAACCACCGTTGAGATTAATGTGAGTTCTGTGTGAAGAAAGAGACTAGAATAGGCTCTCAGTTCACAAATAGCAAGCAGTCTGCTTCAGGAAAAAACATGTTTTCTTACAACAGTGTTGAAATTTACTGGGGAGTTTCAAATAACTTCTCTTCAGAGGCAAGTTTGTGGTCATGAGCATGTTCACTTGTCAGAAAGACCTGTCAGAGAGAAGGTGCACAAATCTACCTCTTGTGTGAGATGTTTGGCTGTTATGCTGGAACACATTCTTCATCTCTGACAAGCTTGTCTCATATTGTAACAACTAATCCTCTGTTTTACATTCATCTCTGCAAGTTAATGGCTTTGTCCATTGATGAGGTGTTATTTTTATACAGACTGGCATGAAATTTTGTCCTATACCCACTTCCAGCTAAAAAAATCTAAAGGACTTACTGCATCCCGCCTTGTAGCTGAAACCAGGAGGAAGAAGGAATCCTTGCTGTGCAGCTGCTGCTAGGGTTCGTTGGTCTGGAGGGAATACGGGAATCATTAATGGAGGAAGCTGACCCTGGACCTGCTGAACAGGAGAGGCAAAATCAAACACAGAATTTTTTGGGGGACAATGTCTGGTAATATGCTTTCTTTCACTTCTGATCTGAGAGGTCTGGTTTGAAAACGCCTCTTCATATTGGGGTGTTCCAGCAGCATCAACTGTTGAGCTTCATCTTCATTACCAAACACTTTGCATGAATTACATTAAGCCAAAACAAATGGAAATATTTCACTAAGGCATATCTATATTCCAGTTAATTATTCCCCCCACAGTTCATGATGACTCACTTATCTCTGACTGTAGGGGGGTACTTTCTCCTCTTTTATTGAACTGTGCAGCAGTAAAAGCCTCAGACAGTAGCTTTCACCCTGATTAAGCCCAAACACAGAGACACCTCCTCAGAAGGAAAAATAAGTGCATAAGTACAGCACAGCCTATTTTTCTGCTCATACACATACACTTATTTGTACATGTGAAAAGATAAGGTCTCTGGTATGGTCAGAAAAAAGGCTGAGACACTTTATTCACAAATAAAACAGCTGTTTCTGAAGTCTTAAGCTTTCGACTTTGCACAGCAACTCTACACAACCATGCAAGTCAGGAAGTGGAGAATATTATATTGTCAGTGGATACTGCAGGGGATTTAAGACATGCAGAAATTAGTCATCAAAGCTGGAAGTGGGCCATGGCACAATGTCTACTGCTGTTGCTTTTACCCAGTTCTGTTAATAGTTTTTAATTGCTAGAAATGGAAGTTGTCTCTGTATTTCACACAGATGAGAAAAACAAAGTTTGCTGGATTAGAATGCTAAATGACTAGTTTCAATTTAAAACCCCACTGTATTGACCAGATCAGTCAGTAAAGAAAGACTGGCTCAGTTTTTAAGAGAGCTCATCTAGATTTTTAATGGCGCTGTAAAGCTGAGGCATCAGAGATAGATATGTTTTTGAAAACTACAATTTATTTTGTGGTCTATAGTCTTAAGTAACTCAGAAAATTAGAGTATCAATAGACAACCTTCTGTGTCAAGGGGTGCAAGGTGTTACTCCCTTCATTAGTGCTTGCACAGTAGAAATGGCAAAAGAGAACCTGCACCAGTCCTTGGCTGCCACTGTTCAGACTACACCACTGGCACTTAATTTTATTTTCATTTAACCTCCTTAAAATCCATGCCAGCCATGTCTTGGTTCACCCAACACCGTTACCAGGCATAACAGTGATACAAAATTTGGGATTACCATCCCTTCTAATTTATGCTGGGAGCTGTCAACACCCCTGTGTGTGCTGCCTGCATCTTTATAGTCTGAAACAATTTTCAAGGATGGAGTTCGAGAGCACTGTTGACAGAAATTCTTGCAGTGGGAGATTAAGATTGGGGCTGAAGACAGAGTAGATGTAGCTCCACTCACTGAACTAGCTTGATCCATTTTTTGTTACTTCAATATTTTTCTTTCTATTCTGTTCCTGTTAATTAGAACACATACATATTTTCAACTGAATTATGAGAGAAAAAAAAATATAAAATGTGATTTGTTCTCTATCTGTATGCAGTTATCCTAGAGCTGTCCAATACCTGCCTTTTCTTCACATATTTATTTTTTGTTTGTTTTGTTAGAGGTTTTGTGGTTTGCTTTAAGACAAAGACAAAGTAACTGTATTCTTTTAGAACAAAAATGAACAGCCATGCGGAATTTTTGCATAGTACTCTTCTTCGGCAAAAAGCCACGTAACTTTTTTTTAAATGGTTTCCAAGGATGAAAGTGACTTTGCCAAGTGAAGAAGCTTCAAAACAGGACTCAAAAACACTAATAGAAAGACAGATGGTTCTACTAAGTGCTTTGCTGCCAAAAAAAAAATGTTAAAAAAAAGTGAAAAAAATGGAGTGATGTTATTGAAGCTGACTGCAAAGTTCTCTGATGACTGCAAATACTCTTGTCCCACTGCAAGTGTTAACTCTGCCTCCAGGGCTAATATAACTAAAGCACCACACACACACAAATTGTCATTGCCAAGCCCACAATGTAGCTTAAATCTGCACTTGATTCCAAGTGACTGCCAAATACATGAGCAAAACACCACACTGAAAAATTCCCATTTAGGAAAACATTTACCAGGAAAATGCCCTTTCTTCCTAAATCCGACTGCTGCATTTCATTTTTTTTTTTCAAATTGCTGCTCCTCTTTAACTCTCCAAGGGGCCTTATAGCCCCTAATTTCAAATGACACAACCTCGTTTGCATTAAGAAGGTAAAAACTAGAGAGTGATGAGGATGGTTTGCATGGATATAGAAATAATACAGTCGAAACAATGTGATTTTCATTCCAGGATGGAATGTATGTAGCAGCACTCAGCTGCACTTCATTTTCTCCTGAACACAAATAAATGCAAACATTAGTTTATTTTAATCCAATTACCTGATACAATATCATACAAATTATGGACTCTTCATTTTTATGGCTCATTTACCTACTACATCTTAATTTGTTAAGTTTATAATTATTATTAACTGGAATTGCTGGGATACAACTGTTTCAAGTGGCATTGAACACAGGCCCTCCTTCTTAGTTTTACATCTAAGGTGTTCTCCTTTTTTTTCTTTTCAAGGTATTACTGCATCAGTTAGATCTTTCAAATATTTTTCATTATATAGCTTACACATCTTCCAATATTTTCTGGACTGTAATTTCTTGATACTGCACTTCTAATTTGAATATAATGGACTGCAAATCAGAGTTATTTTCCAGGCCCTTCAATTTTTTCTGCTAATGGACATATGCCCCTAAAAAGAATTACTTCTTCAACAATCTAATAATTCATACAGCTATCAAGATTCTCCACTTCAGCCTCTCTACATGATGACCTCTTCTCAGTTGTAATATCCCAAAGAAGAAAACCGTATTTTAAATCCTCACAAAATTCCCCATGGATTTAATGAGCTACAATTTCACCTTGTAACTTCTTATCTACTTTATGATGTTAGTCTGGATGACACAATCTTCCAAGGCCCTGTTTTTTCATGCTGTTGCCACTGTGTCAACTGATCACACTGTTCCCTGATTTTCCTTTTAATTTGAATGCCACATTAACTAGAATATTCATGTGCTGTGTGAAAAACTGCACAGGCATGGTATGCACAGAAAAGGCACATAACGCACATAAAATAACAAAGAAAAGTACCTAATGTCATGAGAGCCAAAACATTCTATGCAGTCAATTCTCTAGCCAAGGACTTTGTACTTTCATTATCTCTGACAAGTTACTTGAATCAAGAGGCAAGCCCATGTTACAGTGGAAGAAGCACCACTTGCCATTTAGTTTATGAGAAATATCATCCCTTAAGGAAGGCGATGCACAGGAGTTCAAACGGCCAAATAAAGTCAAGGTGCTTTCATTCATAATGAGGACAGTAAAGCATCCTCTCTAAGGGCAATGTATTTTTAGGCACATGAGAAACTCCAACCAAATGTAACCTAGAGCCAAAACCAAACCCAGGTGTGTTGATTTTACACTGGCTGGTTTTTGGTAGTGGGGGGGCCACAGAAGTGTCTCCTGTGAGAAGCTGCTGGAAGCTTCCCCCACATCCAGCAGAGCCAATCCCTGATGGCTCAGAAGATGGACACACTGCTGGCCAAGGCTGGGCCAGTTAGAGGCTGCTAACACCTCTGTGATAACAGATTTAAAAAGAAAATCAAAACAAAGGGGGAAGTTTTTCCTTCTAGCCAGAGACGAGCAGGAGGTGAGAACATGTGAGGGAAACAACGTGGAGACACCAAGGGCAGTGCAGGAGGAGGGGCAGGAGGTGCCCCAGGTGCTGGAGAGGAGATTCCTCTGCAGGTCATTGTGAGACCATGGTAAAGCAGCTGAGCCCTGCAGCCCCTGGGGATCCATGGGGGATGCACAGATCCACCCACAGCCCCTGGGGATCCACAGATCCACCCACAGCCC
>VYXF01004448.1:144961-293708 GCA_013397295.1 Polioptila caerulea
AAAAAAAAAGAACATTTTTAATGCTTCACAGCCTAATATGGCCAGGCAAAGGAGTCCTGCATGTTTGAGATCTCACGCATTCATCTTCTTGCTAAACATCTGTTTAAAGCTTGTGTGATCTACCTGTCAGCACCAGTGATCCATAAAGTGTTTGAACCTCCTGTCACAAACCTCAGTGCTGGTTTGATCAGAGGCTTTGTGCACGCTAATCACGCCCTTTATCTTTTCTAATGCTAGGAGAAAAAAACCCCAGCAAGGCTGTCTTCCAAACCTGAATGTAATTAATCTTTCCAAGGGGGAACCGGCAAGATCTGATGGGCTGCTGCTCTTTTTCTGCAAGGGCCTTATTTTTCCTACCAGGTGTCTTTACACTTGAGTGGTACCCTTTACAAAATACTTCAACTATATCCCAGTGACAGTCAAACAACCCTCAAGATCATCCTATGAATGAAACTGCTGGTAACTTTGCTGAGAAAAAGAGGCCAGTGAAAGGAGTTTGATAGAAGCATATTTAAATGATTCTCTCTTTTTAACTGCATGGGAAAAACGGGAATCAGAATAAGAACTGGTCCCCTTTTCATGTTTCTCCTAAGCTGCTCTCTTCACTAATAATCCCACCACTACCTTTCTTTGGCTCAGCTGCACACAAATGTTCTGAAAGCTGCAGGAGTTCCAAGGAGGGAACAGATAACTTCAGGTAGGTTTGGGGTTTATTACAGCTTGCCTTTTGCCACTATTTGCTTTCTGTGGCATGAGGGGAATGAATGCTGTGCGAGACAGAGACGACAATTCAAGGTGCACTTGCAGCGAGGCCCATACTGAATGGGAATGGGACAAGTAAGTATAAATTTGTTTACATCTTCTCTGATAAGAAAAGCTTCCTTTGCTCCTCAGCATTCCTGAGTCCAGGCATTAGTAGCAACATAAATTCTAGTGAGCAGATGGTGGGAAGCAGTGAGAAACTGGTGCTGCAAGACCAAATCTGAGTACAGATTTCATAGCAATCCTCAACCTTAATAATGTCAAAAGCCTTGAATATACATGGATGGATTGATCCATGAGTATGTAGATCGTGTTCATTTAGATAATTAACTGATCAGAAGGAAAACCTTCAGGAATTTGTGCAATAAAGTAGCAAGCAATTGGTGGGATGTGACTCTCATCATCACATGGCTCCCAAATACTACACACAGAAACACTCTCAGAATCCAGGTTAACCCGGAGAGGAAAGTAAGGGTAGTTAAATGAATTTTTCTATTACTGCCACCATATATTACTTAGACTGTGAGAAAGTTCAAAGGACTCCAGAGGTCCAACATGTGACTGTGCATGATCAAAAAGAGTCCTGCATGTTTTATATCCTTTTTTTAAGACAAGATACCACAAGTGGAAAACATGATCTAGTAGAAAGGAGTAGATGTCTACCAGTATTATTTAGGGCTCTGTGTTTGGATCTAGTTTAGATTTCATGAGCTTGCGAATTGTCTATAGGCAACAGCTGCAGTAAAATTTGATAAATAATTTGGGCAATATAGAAGGTTGGACCCGTTCTGGAAAAGTTATTCAACACACCTGAGGTACTTTGGAATAAAGTGTAAGACAGCACAGGAGAGGTGAACAAACAAAACAATGAGGTGTGTGTGTCACCAACAGAGCAGATGAGAATTGGCATGAACTATGGAGAGGAGGTGTAAGTGAAAGACCTGTGAGTAATCTTGGAGAAACAACACCAAACTCTAATTCCATACAACAGAAAACAAGGAGTAATGCCTAGGCTGCAGAAAAGAGTTGGGTCCAATAATATCAACAGAAGTGAAGAGATGATGGTGTTTGGGGAACATTCTGCCAAGAGAACAGGGAGATAATGGAATGACACAGAATGACAACAGAAGACTTAGTAATCAAGCTGCAAGATTGACAAAAAAGTGGCTGAAATTTTTAGGCAGAAGAAAAAGTTGGATTTTAGAAAAGATTTGAGAAAGCAGTCAAAATGGTTTCTTGGAATATGGATCTGCTGGACAGGGAGGAAGACGATGTTGCTACAAGTTAAAGAACAGAGAGGTCAGAGAAGCTTTGGGAAGAAATCTAATGAGTTCATTTGAGGTTAGTGACTCTGTCCAAGATTTATGTTCCCTCTAGATCAAGGCCCTTGAAACACAACCAATTTATCACTTTTTTTATTTGCTGGCCATGAAAAGGCACCTGATATTCCAGACTGGTGCCTAATACTGAAACTTGACAGCTAGCTGTCAACAGAATCCATCTACATTTGATAAAAGACACAGGTCAACTTGAGATAAACTCTGTACCATATAAAGTTTGATTATAGAGTGAGGACAGGACTAAACTGGTATCTTATCCAGTACACAATCCAATTGGTTTAAATCTGTATCTCATTTAATAATTAAGAGTTCAGAATGTCTGAGACTCTACAGAGGCTATAAAGTGCTGCAAGCTACAGCGTAGATAGGATTATGTTATCAAAGAACATTCTGTGTATTCCAAGGAAGGAAGGGAAAACACATCAATTTTTTACAATGTCATTAAAAAGCAACGATGTAACTAATGGAAAGATTTTTCTTACGTTTTGCTGCCTTATGATTTCTAACCCCTATCCCATCTCACCATGGCATGACCGTATTGCCTGACAAACAGGAATGATGGTAAAATAGCCCCTTCAGAGATCATTTAGCTCAGTCCCATCTGAGGAATGATATGGTTTTGTCTCGCTTAGCTGTAAGAAACAGGTTTCTGTATCTTAACTCAAAATCATTAACTCCTCCCAACTTCACCTTCCCTTACATATGAGTATAAAGCTTATGCTCAGTGATGTCTGGGAAGCTAAAAATGGTTTTGCCTTTTCAGATTTCTGTGCATGTGTGCAAAAACACTTGAAGACAATGGGGCTCTCTCACCCTGGGAAATCCATTCTCCTGAGGTCTACTGGCTTTGGAGATGTACTTGCAAACACTTATCCAAAACTCACATCCAAGTTTGCACTTGTTAACTTAAAGATGGCATTTCTAAGAAGAACTGCTGGGGAGAGCTGGCTGCAACCTGGTCTGCAAAAGTACAATGATTAGCCAAGCTGGATCATATAAAAGCAGTGGCACAATAAGAAGAGGCTTTCCTTGCAGAATTCAGCAGATAAAGAAGCTACAGTCATGGGAACAAAACCAACTATCATTTTACTGGGATACAATCTAAGGAAAAAATAAATCAACCTCACTTGATACACTCTGAAAACTATTAGAACAAAACCCATTTCTGTCCTAGTGCCTTGCTGAATTGTCAGTGCTGACTTACACATGCACACAGAGAAAATTTTCACTGTAGAGATATTAGCCCAGCTGAAAAATAAAAGCATTATTTTTTTGTGACATGTACTTTTTTCCAGAGGCAGCAATGAACAAAGCCCTCGCAAGTGAATTTCGAAAGGCTGCAAATTTCAGTAAACATCTAAGCCTCCTCCAAAATCAAACAGGCAGTCTAAGAAGATTCCTATTTATTTCATATGTCTAGCTACTTCTGACACTAACTGAACAAGAAATTAATTCTCATTCTGTTCCGCCTCTGAAGTCCATGAGCAACCCTCTCCTAGAGTATGTGAGGCTGCTAAATAAAATCGTCAGATGTTGTAAAGCAACTTCAGTGAATTCCAGAAATGCAGAAAAGTATGTTTGTATGTGAACATGCAAAGGAGCTTAAAGAAAGTGATAATCTCTAACAAACACCCAGAGACTTCTGCCTTGACCACTTGTCCTGGAGAAATCTATTCTCCTGAAACAACCTTTTCTACAGACAAAAGATATTATTACTTCTTTTATAATGGGTGCTGTAACAATTCCTTCCTTTCTAAGACTTCATGCTTAAAACACTTACGGGTAAAAAGATTAGTCTTTCACAAAAAAATTTAGAAGTTCATCAATGCAACAATTAGATTATCACCCCATTTTTAAACAAATGTTGAATCCCTCAATTTTCTGCACAACCTCAGTATTTTTATCCAAGAAAACCTAATACTTCTGCAAGTAAGCAAGACAGGCATAGGTGTCTTGTGAAGAGCTGCCTACCCTATGAACACCTGTTTCCCATGGCAGCAGCAGATTAGAATAACTATGGAAAATGGAAATAAATGAGGAAAAAAAGTATAGCCCACTATATTCTTTCATTCCAGAGGGATAACAGTTACAGTGAACTGTTTTAGCCAGATCTATAGCTGCCTTGTCTGATCGATAATTTTCACTGGAGTTAGTAGAGATGAAATTGTGCTGCTCTTATAAGGAAGGATGTTTTTTCCACAGGCAAAATTTCACACTTTGACTAGGACTATCCACATTATTTCTGCATCCATACTTTCTGAAACATCAGCCAGCACTACCTCTGCTAAAGGTAGTTTGTCTGTCAAATATTGTACTCCTTCCTAAACAAGCACATGGAGCAAGTAGAGAGACTGAAAAGCAGAAAGGAACAAAGCAGAAAATGTAGTGTCAACCTCAATAACCATTTCACAGGGCTAGAACAACCATTTTATTTTATTTGTCATTCAAAAGCTTAACTTCAAATAGGTGTTTAATTAACTCAAAGTGGCAGTCTAAACGTTTAGCCTGGAGCTGCCTGGCAAAGGGAGAAGTATCTACTGCACTTGCAGATTTAGAGCATCAGGCTCAAGAAGTAATTGTTAATTGCATAATACAGAGAATTCTTATGACACACACACGTGTAAAGATCGAACTCCCATCACAGCAAAGTTTCCTCTATGCAAAAACTCCATGTAAGTTTAAAAAGTCTAAAGAAAAATGAGGGTACTTATGGCTAAAACCTGTTTTCCCAAAATACAATTCTATTGGACGTAAAGTAACATATTTATTAAAAAAAAACAGGAAAGACAAATCTAGGAAAGCATTTTTATAAAAATACAAGCACAATATGTTCAGAGGAGGATGAACAGGATTAAGGATTTTTCAAACTTAATCCAAAACACTATAACATTGGTTTAAGAAAGCATAAGGGCTCACAATTGCCTAACAGAAGCTGGGCATCTTAATATGGAAATGGGAGAAACAAGGAAGGCAACATATATCTTGCCTCCACTACTTGACATGCTATTCAGTGGTAGAGGCACAGCTTTAAACAGTCCTCCCTCTTGTTTCTTGGGGTCTTAACAAGGGACCAAGCCAAATTAGAAGGAAATGAATGCACTGGAAACCGACTGATAATTTTGAATATTTGACTTCTTGCCCACCCCCCTGCTAAATGGGTATATTCCTGGCATGCAGTGATATATGGTGTCCCTTAAAATTACATGGCCCTCAAATATTTTCTGTTCAAGTACTCTCAGTGCCTTGGGGATGCAATAATCTTCCTCCCTCTTTAGTTTATTATACCAAAAGATGTCACACTGTGACTGTTTTAATCAGCAAATAAACTAAGTGCCCAGCACCTGCCTTGGCTTTTATTATCATAATAACCCTGTTTTGTTTTTTAATTCTAAAACATCAGTAACTCACCTGTAGGTGAGCATGTGTTTATGCCGCCCCTACTGTCGCCTTTGTGGTTTCATTATTAGCAAGCCATTAAATGAAAAACAGGAGAAGAAGGGGGAGAGATGGGAAAGGCAGGCCTGAGGCACAGCCATTTGTGCCTGTTAAATACAACAAGCTGGCCTTAGGTAATGAGAGCCCTGAGACTGGCATGAAAGCAGGGTAAGTACCAGAAACTGAGAAGAAAGCAAGGCAGTGAACAAACCACTGTGAGTTGGAGTAGACCAATCCAGGACAAAAAAGACACATGGGCAGGCATCCCACTGGCATTTAGTACAGCCAGGATGAAGTACAAACCTAGCAGTGGTCAAGGTGAGGAGAGGGCTCATGCATAGTGACTGGTATGGGCCTTACATTCTGATTTGTTTAGACAGTTTTCATAGAATCAAGGGGTGCTTCAAAAAGAAAGGTATGTGCTGACAGAATCTTGGCTTTGTTACAGTGAATGGATCTGGAAAAATTGAAACACAGCAAATGCAAAAAAATGCAAGGAAAATTGTTTTCTTACCTTGAAGAAGACAGAAACAGACCCTCATAAACTTTTTACCACTTACTCACATTTTACTGATGGAGCAGATCAGTTTTTCTGCATTAAACTCTATTGATGTGATTCAGTGGAATGGCACCAACATAAATCTGACTCTGCGAATAAGAGAGTCTTTTCTGCCTGCTTCCTTTCCTCATTCTCATCCCCCCCCCCCCCAACACTGCAGTCTGCATTAAATTTCTTCCAGTGAAATGGGAAATTCTACAGAAAAACAGCAAAAGTGGAGACAGAAGATAAAAACCTAGACAGCCTGAATCTTTGATAACTCTGCACTTCAGTTCACATTTGTATTGTGGCCCAATGGGAGACGCCTGACAATCTGGGTTCTGTTCCTGGTTCTGGCAATGAGCTACAGCCTAACAATGTGCAAGCTGCTTCCCCTCTGTCCTCAATTCCCCTGGTCTGAAAAACAGGATGCTTTAAAAAGAAAGAAAGAAAAAAAAAAGAGAGAGAGAAAAGTATTCCAAGATCCAGTGATGACGGTGCTACATACGATCTGGATCATTCACAAATATCTGTGCAAATAGACTGAAATGCAAGTAAAACTTGGTGATTTAATGTTATTTTGTAGAGCTATAAGTAACTACAAAGGATGAAAAGGAAAAGAGAAGAATCATACCTGGCAGTTATGAAATAAGGCATGATGTTTCCAGAGCAAAGTTTCCATGCACAGCGAGTAACATGTAAATTTTGAGTCACTGGAGTATTTTGACATCTCTTTCTACTATTTAATAGGCAGCAACAACAATTTATCATAGTTCCTCTAGGAGGTGTAAAACAAAAATAGCCAAGCATTGTGGGAAATCTACATTGCCAAAGCTTCTGAAATAATCTGAGTGAAGACAAATCACAAGTTCAAGAAAGTGTCCTTCATGCAAGTATTTCAGTTTCCTTCTGAAGCAGTAAGAACCTTAGAGATAAGGACCAAACTTCCTACCCTAATCTTTATTTCTAAAAAAAGGGATTGGGCAAATAGGCTCAACATCTTAAGGCCCACTTTTCCCGGGGACTGGATAGAATTAGATCTGAGTAGGTTTATCTCAATCGAACTAGGATAGTTTCTATTAAAAAAAAAAAAAAAAATCCATATTTTAACCAGCAAAGTTTAATCCCTTCTTTTCCTGTGAAAACTCAGATAAGTTTGATTTTGCGCCTCTTGCTGTCTCCATACTCCAGGTATTATGTCATTGCACATTAGACTGTGTCAACACACCGTGACTTCGTTCCCGCTAATGCAAAACCTCAGAAAACATGGAGCCAGGAGATAATTTCAGAGCGCTTTTTTTCCTCTGTTTAATGTAACTCGGTATTTATCCTTCCGTATTGCTGACATTTCCATTGAGTGATAGTCCCAAAACGAAGAAAATCAGTCTTTTGCATGCAAAGCCGTCTTAAGGCAGGCTGGTGAGTAGCAATCTTCCTGGGCAGGTGAGCTTCACACACGTCTCAGGAAGCATCTCTGTCTTGTGAAATCCAGAAACAGCAATGACAGGCTTCCAAGGAAGCCTCCTCAAGTCCCCTTTTGGAGGAAAGAAGGCTTAACCTCCCACAAAAGGGTACCTCCTGAAGGAACAGGGAGATGATGTCTCAAAAAAACCCCCCGGGTGTGAGGTTCTTATGACATGTGCCCACACTCTGACTGTGAGTGAAGTTTGCATGCCTGAACTTAAGAAATGGCTGCTTTCAGAACAGTCTGGTTTCTAAAAACAATCTTCTTTTTTGTATTTAAGTATTAAAACAGTGGCTCAGGTTCCTTAAACATTAAGAAAATTAATACAGAGAAGAGGCCACATGGAACTTGATAAAATCGTAACATTATGTTAGGCTTGTCCTCATCTTGGTCATTTATTTCAGCACAAAGTGTCTCTATATGCTCATGTTTGGATTTTATGATATTTTGTACAAGAGGAGGGCATTTCAGGCTCCTGCAATCAACATGTTATGGTATAATCAAGTAAAACTTCATGGGTTTTGAGTTAATCAGTAACGAAACACCACCAAAACCAGACAACCTATTTCACAAGAAAGAAGCCTTTTAGGAAATAGTATTATATAGCATAATTAAAGTGCCATCTTCCACTGTTAACTACTGCATGCTAAAGCAAATGTCAGCTGGGGGGGGCTTAATGTTTCTAAATTAAACACTCTTCAAACACGCTTTCTGACAGTTATCTTCATATTTTCCACAGATGCTTCCACTGCCACTGCCATAGAGTGAAGCACTAAAATAGATCCAAGGCTAGTGTCACATCCAGGCTGTGCTGACACCCCTGCCACTGTAACTGCAGTCGGAAAACTGCAGGAGGAAAAATACACTTTGTGTAGAGGGCATCTGATGGCACTGCAGATGACATTTTGGAAGCTTGAACCATTGATCAAAGCAACAGAAAATCACCAGCAGAAGGTTCTGTCTCAGACTGAAAGCAAGAGTCCATCTATGTTCATTCCCTAGATATGCACTGTCTTTTGAGCACTGATACGGTGCAAGTTACTCGACTTCTGCAGATTCACAGGGCAGCCTGTACAGATGCAACATTCTCTAGAGGTTCTGCTTACGCTGTAAACCATTATGCCTATATTCTTAATTGTTTGGCATGGCTCCCAGGACATCCATTACATCTCCTGTGACTAACACAGTTTTGTATGTGTTCACCCCTGGGGCTTCCAACCACTCTGGGCACAGAGGGAAGGGCATAAAAATAACGCATTATTGGTCAGCAGTATTCTGTCAGGACACCTGAACAACATGAGCCAATGAACCAGTCAAAAACATAGTACGAGCCTCTTGCCCCTCTCTCTGGTTTTCCCTTCTCTGGCTTTCTTAACATCTAGAGAGTCAGTCGCTAAGATTGCACTGGAGTGTGGAAGTTCTATTCTCTAAACAAAAAGCTGAAAGAATATTAAGTGTACATTAGAGCAGGTGGCATCAGGTACTGATTTATGTGCACATTCTGCCTCCTCCACACCTAAGCTCCTGTCACAACTGCCAGACCTCCCCAAAGTATTTCCAAACTTAGCTACAAAACCAGAGGAATAGCAGTGGCTCCTACTCAACAGCAGGTGAGGTTGTGTGAAAGAAAAAAGCAAGGCAGGCAGAAAAGTATCTGTGACACCTATAACCCACTATAGCAAGACCTGCTTCAGTAGATGCAGAGAAAGTGCTTAGTCTCTAATCCATGGTTCCCACAAAGAAACTCTGAGGAAGCTTCTCCAAGGCAAGATGATGGTATTTGTGGAGGCAGTAACAAGGATTATTGGGAAAAAGGCAAGCTCTTTTTGCAGAAACAGTTTGTTCTTTTTAAGCCATTCCCATGGCTGCATCCAGGCTCTGAGGGGAGTACAGTATTGGGAAGGTAAAAAGGAATCAGTTCTGTGGAGGCAAACAGGAGAAAAGACAAACACACACAAACCAAAAGAGAGCCAGAGAAGCAATGAGGGCAGAGGAATGGAGGGCATTTGTGCAAATACAGATTTCATGTGCAATTCATTTAAAGGCAGTGGTATTTTTATTACAAAGAAGAGTTTAATCAAAGTCTCAAGAGATCTGCCATAAAGGAAGCCCTTGCCTTGCTGCCTGGGCTGTCTGAAAGAAACACCTGTTATGCACAACAAAAAAAGGACAAAACAAACAATAGGTATAGAAAGGAGTCCATGGTTCAAACAATGGGAATTGGAGAAGCACAGTTTTCTCTAAATGAAGGACTAGAATCCTATCAAATGAACAGCTGGGGAAAGCAGAATTCTTTGTATTTGCAGGGAAGTTGCACAGATTATATGATGGCAACAAATATAATATATGTATCTGAGCCCTGCTTCCTAGGCATCAGAAAGGACAGGAACCTCCTAAGAGATCTCTGAGTGGAAGAATAAACTTGCTTGAGCCCAGCTCCAGGAAAAAAGATAGCCAGACTTCAAAGGAACACTATGGACAATTTTCCTCCCACAGGATCTTTGCAAAAGTTTCAGCTAAGAGCATACTGAGCTCAAGCAACCTTCTCAAAAGGTGCAGAAAGCAAACTTGTGATTTACACAAATCCACCCAAGTACATGAAGGGGATGTGAAGAATTCCAAAAATGGATGTTTTGTTTTAGATAAGGAGTGCAAATATTCTTAACAAAGGATACATAATTCTATGTCAGTATATTGAATACAATTCAATTTTCTTTATTTTGATTGTACCAAAAAGACAGGAATTCTGAACTGTGCACTAAGAAATAATGCAAGGTAAGCAGACTTAAAAAACACCTTGAAACTCATGACACAGAAAGCTAAAATTCTTGAAAAATATTATTTCAAGCCTGCTTTTCATTTCAAATAAAGCATAAATGCAAGAAATAATTCTAATTCTGGTCACTAGAATATATCAACTCTCCAAAACTTTGCTTACCAATGCAATGACAAAGAAATTCCTGCATCTATCATGTATCTGGTGAGCTAGCCTACCCAGGGAAACCTCCTGCTGCCAGAAACAGGTTCTAAGGAAAAACAGAAGCAACATTTATAGGGGTGTCTACAGCCATGGAGACATTCAGAGAATCACAGGAGAAAAGAAGAAGTCTGAAAGTTTTATTTCCTGATTTTTTTCCTAATTTGAAGTAATTTGAGTCAATTTCTGCTTATATTGCATCTTGTTTCATATGCATCAGTCTGTTTGCATTACTGAGAAACACTGTGATCATCAATGCCTTGCTCTAAATTAAGAGTTTGATCATGATCTCATTTGCCATGATCTCAGATGAAGACGAACTGCCAGCACGGCTGAAGAACTCATAAAGCCCTGAAAAATTCACAACTACAATCAGTTGCAATTTAATAAACGTTCATAACCTGTAGCCCCCACTTGGAAAAACATCCTTCCTTCTTCCTAAATTCCTTTAGAGCCTTTAGATTAAAAATCTATGTTTAGAAAAGCAAAGTAGTCGTGCTGTTAATTGATATCCAAAATGGGGCAGTTCAAATGCATGCACGAAAATGTGTATGAGGCAGCTTACATGTGTGTATAAGGTGAGAATGTAACCAATGAGCTGTTTCATAGATGCTTACTTATTCCTGGTCTACAAATTTGAACTCCAGGGTTAAAGAAATTGGAAATTGTGCTTAATTTAGATGTACACTATTCTTAGGAATATTACTAACTTAAAACGTATTACATATGGTACATGAAAAAGCCTCTCTTGCTTCTTCACAGCAGCTCAGAAATGCTTAAATGGCAGACAAGATTCTACACGAAGGTTGAAAGATAAGAAAACATATTCCCACCACCTAGAGCTTTAAAGGAACAAATGCTACAACAGGTTCCATCAAATACTGTACTATCAGTCTCAGGGTTTTGGGGTTTTTTTTGCTCAAGCACAAAGAATGTGGTAAATTGGGAGAAAAGAACTGATCAGTGGCACAAACTGATCCAGTCCAAACCCCAGTGAGGGGGAATGGGACAAGCAAATGGAAGGTGCTGAAATAAAGGAGTCAAACTCCATTTTCAACACAACCAGTCCAAACTCAACACAGGCACTCAATCACTCATCTACCTTTCTGATAGCAAAAGAAAAAAAGTCTTCTCTACTTTGATGGAGACCAACATTGAAAAGAAAAACAAACTCAAAACTGGAGGAAGAAAGGAAACATGACACAGAAAAAGAGGGGACTTCATAGTACAGGCTCTTATCCACCACTGCCAGGGATCATTCTGTCCAGCTAGCCCAGAGAACGCAGCATTTCTCCTGTAACTCAAGTGCCAGGTGGCACTTCTGCCATGCTGACATTTCAGGGTTCAAACTGACCTGGCAATATACTGTAAGGGGCTGGAATACCAGTGTTCTGTACTTTTACAACCATCAAAACCACACAGAAAACCAGTTAAAATAATGCTACATTGAATGAACAGTCAAGGAATCGAACATTAGGGAATGTCAGAATTAAGGCTGTCAATGTAATTTTAATTTTCCCACTTCTGAGTATGGTTTACAATTATATTATCATGCAATTCTGGAATACAATTTTTTTTATTCAACATTGAATAAAAATGACAGAGATATATGAGAATAAAAAAAGGTATCTATTTCACTTAATTCTTGTAACTTTCAAACGCCTTACTTTGTTACCTAAATAATTTATTTCTTTGCACACAGTTTTCACAGTGCACAAGAGTATAGAAATATTTTGATCATTTCTGTCCAAATCCATTTTAAATTGCTATTTTGTTGAAATTATCCAAGTTCCAACTTTGGAATAATTTGCTAACAGTATCATTATCATCTTTTACATGAGTCAAATCTGATAAAAAAAAGTTATAACACACATTGTAAAATTAGTTCACTCACTGTACCAAATATTTGTGAACTCCAAGTACTGTGAATTAAATTTGTCTCATTTCGTTATTACTACCTTCCATGTAAATCTTCATTTTATTTTTTATAACTTTATTATGCTTATCTTGGAACTTGAATTCTTTTATTTAACTTCTAAATACAAGAAACTCTGACATATACCTTTAAATCTCTTCAGAGTATATTTTAAATCAATTTGAATAAAAATCCAAAGTGGTTCCCTAAAATTATTTAACTGTTGCAAATTCTATTCAACTTTCATGTGAAAAGTGAACTTAAATGGAGACTCTACACAAGATGCAAAATAAAGACAGCTGACACGAGATCCATGATCCTCCAGGTAATCTTTGTTCATCCGAGACTTTCACAAGACAACTGCACCTCTCCCTCTCTTTCTCCAAAATTTTAAGTCGGGATCACTCGCATCATCCCTCCAATCACAACGACTCAAGGAACTACTAAATGTTTCATTTACTCTTCTCACAAACACTGACCACAACCAACTGCCTTCCACGTTAATTTGCACATTGCAATTCAGCAGCAGGTAAGTGACAGAAAGTGGACAGCTAAAACAAAACTGTTCCCCTTGGCCTCTTGCATGGTGAGCTCATCTTGTCTCCAAAGCCATGGAGGGTAAGGCATCACCAGCTTTTGGACACCACGTTGGAGGAAAATCCAAGGTGGTGAAGAGAATGGTACTGATTTAGTAGGTGGAACCACGCTTTTCCCTGTGAATCATTTGAAGCCATTATCCCAGGGAAGAGTTTGAAGTACTCTGTTCTGAATGAGCCATCAAAACACAGTCCGACAATTTAACGGGGCAAGTGGTGAACCCGAAAAGCAAGTCATTGGCAACAGGAACTAAATGATCCTCAAGTCTCTCCCTCTTGACACAGGTATGGGCACTGGTGGCAACCTTGGAACATCAAACATAATTGGGATCTCAAATATAGCCATTTAGGCTAGAAAAATAACCATTTTTAGATAGAATGAGCTGGGCAGAATGAGATGCCAGTGCTTAGAATCAAAACAAAAGATAATGGTCCTTATACATCAACACTCCCAGTGTTGCTAGAGTAAGAGTTGTAAATGTGGCAGCAGTTTTTTTTGTTTGGGTAGTGCTAATGGACACTTTTTTTGTTTGAATAGTGCTAATGGATGCAGATCAACACTATGTTCTGTCCAAATTCCAGTTTGGGATATTACGCACTACTTGCTTGCATCTCCTGTCCTCCCATTGGAGATTCCCATCTCAGCTCTGAGTACCTGTGCTTGTATATCTAACAGGTAAACTGCCAAGGCAGGGTGAAACATCATCACATCCAGTGTACCAGCCCAACCCTACACTGGTCATTACAGTCAGGACAAGAAAATGTACCCTCACACTCTTGCAGGTCAGAATCTCCTAATACACATATCACTAAAAAGTAACATTAACAAACATTTACCAAAAAATTATGTCCTCTATCCCTGCTATGCATCCCTACAAACACAGTAACTCCTAAAGAAACCTTAAGAACCATTTTTGGAGTAAAAGCCATGCAATCCTAAGCATATCCCATAATACTGAAGAGGATATAAATGAGCTCTGAATTTAGCTTAGAGTTTCATTCTCTTTGGGATCCTTCAGGATGTCCTGCACCACACAAACTAAATATTACTTGGCCAACAGGGCCAAAATCTCCCAATTTAGAGAAATCACCAGAATAATATGCAGCTGTGTATTTTCAAAATTTGTTTTGTTCTGGGGGGGTGAGACCCTACAATAAATGCTCTCCAATTATGCAGCTATCTGAGTCATTTTGCAACTGGTGACCCTTGTAATGGTGTTCTTGTTTTTAAAGACAATGTGATGCCACACAGCGATTTGTCTGTTAAATTGAATTTTTGCCACTAGATAGATAGATAGATATAAAGTTTATTTTGAAATGTCTCCTAGTGCTTCTGAGCCTGACTGATGTGAGATGTTATTTTGAACATGCCAAAGCATCTGAACGGCTCCAGTCCTTTCTTTTCAGCATGCATTCCTTGATAAGTGGCAAAGCTTCCCACTTATCAGTCACTCAAAGTGACTGTGGCTGTCAGTTGTGTACAAAGCGCAATCAGTTTGGAAGAAGAGACACCAGCATTTTTCTTCTCAGTTTGAAGCAAACACGTTTTGACTGCTAGTCATTCAATTTTAAAGCATCTTCAATTAGGGGCGGATGAAGATATAAAGAAAACACATCCTAAACACCTCTGCCAGCTAGCAGTAAAAAATTTATTGTTATCTTCTGCTTTACCTTGCTGCAGAGGCAGCAGTAGCAGCCTTTTTTGGCTGTACAACAAAAGTGCTCAGGATTACAGACACTCCACACAGACAAGACCACGGCCATAAAGAGTTCATGCTCAGCTTCTCCAGCCACTTACACGTGGTACCTTCTGCTCCTGTGCCTCTGCTGCTGTGCAAATACCTGCACGAGTGCACAAACATGTACAGAGCCCAAACAGCACCCCATGCCACCCATTCTGAACACAAACACTCACAAAAGGACATACGCTGCTCTACAGACAATAAAATGCCAAACAAAACCATTAATAAGGCCATGGAAATACAGACAAGGAGGAGAAAGGGAGGGCTGGCAGAAAGGAGAAGTTGCGAGAAAGGGTGGGCAGCTGCACAAGAAAGGTTACTCAGCACCAGGGAGCTGAAAGTCAAAGAAAATGGTCAAAGTTGATGGGTGAGAGATGCAGAAATTGGAGGGGGGATCTGAAAACAAGAAAAGGATGGGGCCCTGAAATGCCTGCTGAGGAGAAAGCGACCATGATGACGCCTTGGAGAATAATGCTGCCAGCTGTGATGACTGGATTTGACCGCTGGCCTTTCTCTTACAGTCTTAGATGCTGGATTATTTTGGGTGTTTCACTGTTCTGTTTTTTTAGTTAAAAAAAAAAATGTTTTCTGGCCTTCCCTTTTGATTGTGCGAGAGAACTGGAAAATGGGAACACTGAAAGCTCAGTAACAGAAAGTAAATCAAGAAAAGATGCTAAAATGGCAAGAAAAAAAGTCATGAAGTTCAAAACAGTGTTAGAATTTGAAAACATTTGGACCAGTAACACTGGAGAAAGCAAGTGCTATTGCAGTCAAGTAGCTCAGCATAGGCAAAAAAAGCTGATATACCTCAATCAAACAGGGGCTTGCATTTTCAATAAACTCAAGTTCACAGAATCACAGAACATTCTGAGTGTGAAGGGTGATGCCTTAGGTTTTAGCTTTTATATTTTTTAGATCCTGTGCTGTTTTAGTGGGTAGCTTTAAGTTTCATATTAAGTGCTACTGAGTTCTCTTCACAGAGTAGATTGACAAAACAATTCCTTCTCTAGCTCAATACAAGGACAACTTTCAGGCCCAAGAACGAAAACAGCAGTGAAGTGAGAAGAAAAAACCAGGAGGATGGAGCTTCGTAACCTGAAGCTATGGTTGGATAATTGTTTCTAATATGCCAATGGACCAGAACTTATAAAAGTGTGGGACCTCACGATCTGGCATCCATTTTGTGCCCATTTTGGGGCATCTTAGGTGTGTTCTGGCTTGACTCTTGTGGTGGCCCAGGTGTGCCCATTGAGGCCTTTCAATAAATATCTGCTTTTTCCTCTTCCTCTATCTAGTCTCTGTTCCAGGTCAGAATCCTGAAGGCAACAAGGGAGCCAGCCACAAGGGTTCAATTCTTCAGGGAAAGGCCTATATGGGGATCAAACCCCCAAACCTGACAAAGTTTGCACCATGCTCTGACCAACTGNTTCTGGCTTGACTCTTGTGGTGGCCCAGGTGTGCCCATTGAGGCCTTTCAATAAATATCTGCTTTTTCCTCTTCCTCTATCTAGTCTCTGTTCCAGGTCAGAATCCTGAAGGCAACAAGGGAGCCAGCCACAAGGGTTCAATTCTTCAGGGAAAGGCCTATATGGGGATCAAACCCCCAAACCTGACAAAGTTTGCACCATGCTCTGACCAACTGAGCTCATGCAAGTTTTAAGCAGATACTCCTGGTTTTCACTGGCACACCTACACCAGCCAACAAATTTGGATGGTATAAGGTGAGAAAGAATATAGAAAAGGCCTGAAATCAAACTAACTGTAGAAACTTGCTAGGGGTTATCCTCGGAGTCAAAATCATGGTGCAAAACGGTGCAAAATGTTACTCTGCACTGAAAGCAGTACAGATAAAGACCTCAACAACCTTTTACATAGCTAAACTTTCCTGGTAAGGGAAGAAGGAGGTCCACAGGTTACTAAAAAGTCCAGTCTAACACCAATGTTATTAAATGAAGTTGAGAGGACAGAAAGCAATTAGCTCATTCTGACTGATTTTTCTTTTTTTTCCTCTTCCTTTCCCTATTTCCACTTCCAGCCTTGGGGGGTTTGGTTTTTGGCTTTTTTGTTGTTGTTGTATTTGGTTTTGTTTGTTTGTTTGTTTTTGGTTTTGTGTAAGCATGTGTGTGGTTTTGAATAACTTCTTTCCCAGGAGATTTTTCCTGCTCAAGGGACAGGCGAGTTATTCTGATAACTGATAGGACATCAGCTGCAGAGCTTTGTGAGGAACAATTGTTTTGCCTCTTTGCTGGCAACGTCAGTGGTTTGGGAAGAGGTTGCAAAGTCATGGGAAAGGCTGTAGTGTGACTCCTTTTTTGGGTCTCACTGAATCCAGTATACCCGTGTTTATAAGTTGCGGGAAAACAGCTGCTCCTGACACATGATGAATTTGGACAAAATGTCCCCACATCCACGAGACTGTTCAGTTTTACTGTGCAGTCATAGCTTGTCATAGCCACACTGGCAAAACAAAACAAAAGAAAAAACAAACCATTTCAGTGGACAGAGCCTGTTCTAAAAATAATTTGGAGAGTGAGGAGGAAGATACTTTCTCACAGTTTCCTACTGAAGAAAGGTCTTATTAAACTCCCACTAATATGAACAAGAGCCTTTTCTCCATGTGCAGTGGGAGTTGGATTAGGCCCTCACTTCAACAGCTTTATTGTCTTACCAAGGAAACCTTTTGTCCTCACCTCTCTCTAATATGCAAAGAGGACTCTAATTGTGGAAAAACTAACATTGTTCTGCCTTGCAAGGGCTTGCAAAGTGATTGCAGCACCACAAAGCAGTGCTCTGCTGTCACTGACTCCTCAGAACAGCAGAATTCCTAGGGAAAATGGGAATCCAGAAGCAACAGACATTAATAAATCTGTAACCAAGCCCTTGTGTAGCAGCTGCTCATTTTTGTTTCTCCTTTGTGTGAAGGACTCATCATATCCAGCCCTTTAAAGCCTCTAGAGAACTCTGGTTACAGAGACACGTGAGAGGTTGGGAACCAGGAAAGAAATGCCCCAAGATCTTGTGGCTGCACTGAGCAGACCCTGACAGGGCAAAGATTAAGAGTAAGGATCTCTATGCTCCTTATAAGCTCAAAGTTCTCCAAGTATTTAGCTCATATAGTGGCCTGCTGGAGTTTCTTCTGAAGCAGTAGACAGAAAATGAAAGGCTTAGCTATGTTGGAAATATAATTTAAGACTGCAAACTTGTTGGGCCAGGGAAGAAAAATCTTCACATTTCTTTTTGTACAGTTAATTATTCTGTGTCTTCTCTCAACAAGAGAGAGAAACTGGTACCTTCTACAACAAAACAAAAAGAACACAAACAGGCCAAGATATCATGCAGCCAGCTCTGGATAACAGATGATTGCTCACCTGAGGAGTTCAAAACGAACGACAAATCTAAACTACAAAAATTGCCATAACTGCATGGGTAAATTGTGGTATCTGAAGCACTCTGGAAGCAGGTCTCTACCACTGTTTTGGAAGACTGGAATCAATCCAGAACCTCTTGCTGTTTGGAAAGTTTTGACAATAACAACTTTGTAATTTCAAAATCTTGAATGTTAAGCTTAAGATATATTTTGCTGCACTTTTGTGTAACTCAGAAACCAAAACCTTCTTTCCTCCCCAAAAATATAGCTACATTTTGAAAAATAGATCTGGCTGACAAATGGACTAGACATCCAGCAGGAAATTCTAAGTTCAAGATTTTATGACATTCCAAACTGGAACAACATCTTAAGCCTCCGAAGGTAATGAGAAGGGAATATTCTGGTTTGAGAACACACTAGTGCAGCCAGGCCTCTTCACCAACCAACACAACTCATGGGGACAGGGACATAGACAGCTGACAGCGGCTGGGAAGATGGAAACCTGGATCCAGACTCACAGAGGAAAGCCTTCTTTGGAACGGGGAGGACATGCAGGGCAGTTGAGTGATTCAGGAAATGAGAAAGTTTGCAGCCCCAAGGGGGCTCTGGTGCCCACACTTCCTTTTAGATGAGCTGCTGAGGGTCTGCAAAGCTTGAGGCCATCGAGGCCACAGCAAACTTTCCACCCAGGAGCTGGCAAAGCCACATCCCACCTGGCAGGGGTGATACTAAAAGGGCTAATTCCATTTTTAATTCTATGTGCTTGTGAAACTTTTAGCTGAGAAATAAGGTCTGCAAAAGCTCCTTTCAGCAAGGACAGTTGGGAGATAAAAAGAAGATATCAGGCCCAGGAATACAGTGATAGACAAAACAAAGGACTGAATCTCTGGGAACTTGGGGTGGGATTTATGGTAATAGGGTAAACTGTTCTAAGCATGGAGAGACTGTAAGTAAGTAACCCCCTTGCAGAATCATGTGCCCACTTTAAGTCAGAATCTCCTGCATGCACCTTCAGTCCTGAACAAAATCATTCCCCCTTTAGCACAACTTTAGTGTTGGAGAGATTAATTCTGATATTTCAGGCATTTGGTAACAGGTAGAGTAGGCCAGAAGACACTAGTTCCAGCTTTGCATCAGAATTTAGTTGGGACCTTCTCATTCTCAGAGGTCCAAACGTTCTCATAAAAAAAGGGTCCTATTAAAACATTTGCTCTAGCTCTGAAGGAAAATCAAAACCTTCTAAAATACACAGTCATCAAATGGTTGCTGCCTGGCAGGAATTGCCTTCAAGTTTCAGAAAGCACTTGGTTCTCAGGCTAAGTATGTCACTCAGAAAAGAATACAAATTAGTAACCAAGTACTGACAGTATTAAATCAGAAAAGTCAAACAAAACTGTGGCCTAAATGTTAGAATCACTGTAAAGCAGTGTTTTTGCTTCCTGCTGGTTTGAGATCTTAGTTTTACATTATTGGCAACCTTAAGTGTTCCAAGATCTCGAGCTGGGCTCTCCAAAAAAAATTTTGACTAAAAATCTGAACAGATTAGAAAACAGCATTTGGCCTCTGTTTTGTTTGCCTTCTAATTTTGGAACTTGTAGTGCTCATGGTTTCAGATTTTGCCTAGAAATATGAGAGTTGGAAGTTTACATTTTGGAGAAATGAAAGCTGGCATTTTTGTCATCACATGACTCCAAGAACTGGGGCTTGAGGGAAAAACATAAAATACTGTCAGGTTTTCTACAAAATTGTGAGATTAGCAGTATCAGTTTTATCACAATTTAAGCTGCAAGGTTGACCTATTTTATCAACAGTGCCCTACTGAATATGAATTGCTTTATGAATTTTAATAACCATATTTCATTTTAAATATAGTTCAAATAAAGTGACATTCGTCACTGAGCTTCAAAGCAAACCCTTCCATCATCATCCTGGGCTAGACTTTTTGTCTGAGCAAGTGAACTGCACGACCCCTCCAAATTTTGTGTTTCAGAGATACCCTCTGAAGAAAGACATCTTTGGGGTGTACTGGGGGTCCAGCTCAGCATCATGAGCATCTTCCAAGTTCCCTCCACTCCCTGCCCACCTGACATGGTAGCTACAGAGCCCCAGACTTCCCCAGGTTCTAGAGTTAAGGGCACCAGGAAGCAGATTATGGCCTCGCAAAAGATGAGTAGGTAACCAGGAGAGTTCCCTTGAGGCTCTGAAGGACAAAATCAAACTGAATCCAAGAACTTGCTGAGCTGTACTAGGTGTCAGCCTGTTCTACAGCTGCAAATCACCACCATTCGAAAATACAACCAGAAATCTTTGGGGTTTTTGATGTAGAAGAGCTGTCAAAACACACATTCCAGTTCCATTTATGGTAAAACAGCAAGACTAAGGGGTGCAGGGGAGAAGACCACAAATACTCAGCAGGCAGAAACTGTTCCAGTGAAAACTTTACACACAAAGATTGTGAGGCAGAAGAGAAAGCGGTCTGCATGGGAGGATGCATTCCAAAGTGGCATAAAAACAAATGGGGGAGGGTTAGTAAATTGTTCAGGGAAACTCAAACCTCTTCACAAATTAGGTCTAGAACATCCTGAAAAGTAGAAAAAAAATTATAAACATTTGCCAAAATACAAAATCCCATCTAGATCCTATTTCAGCATTTTGAGGTTGTACAGATTCTCAAATTTAATCTAATCTGCAAGTTTTCTCCAGTTTACTTAACTCTCTATACAAACTCCTTGTTTTCTGTTTTAGTGACACCACCTTCCAATTAATTCAGAAGAGGTGGGCTTGGAAAAGACGCATCAATTAGAGACTCACATGTCAGGTACATTTTCTAAGCTCAAGGAACTGAAGCATCTTGCTCCAGCATCACAGAAGAGCTACTTTAATTGAGCTGTAGTTACACTGAGCATTTGCAGTCCTCTAAGGAGGAGAGAGCCGTCACAGCCTCTCCCTGGTTATGTATCGTGTATCGGCAACTGTGTGATGGGGTAAGGAGAGTGGAACTGTTTCCAAGTTAGCACACTGAGAGAAAGGACTCATGGGCTAAATCATGGGGTAAGCCAGGTTATGCTTTTTTTTAACCTTAGGGTATTAAGCTTTTAATAAAATATTTCAATAGCTTTTTTTTTGTGTAATAATTTATCTGGAATTATGGCAAGTCTTACAAGCTTAGAAAAAAATTGGCTCAAGTAAAATGATTCCTTTGTCATAAATAAGTTGTGTTCATAACTACAGCATAATCATTTAGCTGCACATAAGTCAAATAGTTACCTGCTCTTTGTAGGACTATTTCCCGGTCAATAAATCTAATGCTATTTCAAATCTTCAGGCCAGTGTGACAGAAGCCTGTTGGATTATTTAGGGCAAGGTCAGAAAAGCTGAACTCACAGCTACATTCTTGTCACAATTTTCTTCCACCTACCAAAACCCATAAGCTGACTGTAAACTCACTGACCATTTTAAACATGGGCATGTTAGGGTGGCTTCATTGTCCAAATTTAATTATAAAGGCTGATTTCTTTAAGAATTGTTTCTTCTCTGACAGTCACTAATTGAGAAGAAATGTTTTGCTTTGTATTCACTATCAATAAGGATGTTTTTATTTTTAAATGTTTTTCCCTTCAGAGTTATGGGCTTCACCCAGGGTTCATGAGATTTCAAGATCATACAGGCATGGAACTGTCCAGACTGCCTGTGCAGTATAACCAAAATTCCACTACAAACAGATCAGCTCTGTGGGAACGAGACAACAGTACTGCCACTCTGCCCATTCAATTCTTGACCTTTCTTGCCTGACCATCCAGAAGGAGGGTGCCAAAAATCTGATGGGGTTTGTGTGAAGTGGACCCTGGAAATTCTGACCTCAGCAGGGTCAATATTTCATCTGAAATCCCTTTGGACAGACCTCCAAATAATTTCTAAGGATTGCAGCTTCTCTCAGATGGTAGTTGGCTGACTTTCATTTACTACTGACTTAGGTCAAATTTGGACTAGGGATCAAGAGATGAAAGGCTCCATATCTCATTATCAATAACCAGGGTTTTCTTCACTACCCTAAAAACAACATACTTCATTCTTATCTACACGGTGTTAAAACTTAAAAGGGTTGGGGTCAAGTTATGTTACTTCAATTTATTTTTATTCACTGCTTATAAAACAACTTCCTCTCTCGCTGCCATAGCTAAATGCTAAAAATATAAATATTTGCCTTGCTATTTTACAAGTTTTGCTATTGCTTTTCTTTTAAAATCTTATTAAAAATGCAGCAATAAAGAAAAATCCCTCCCACACACAAATTAAAGAAGAAGAAAAGAGTGCGGGGTTGAGGCCAAACCAAGCCTTACCAATCTCAAAATTATTTTCAACAAAGCACATCTAGTATAGAAGTTGCCATATAACAGAGGGGTGGACCTTCCCAGGAGTTTTTCATAAATATGCAAGTCCTGATATGGACAGAATATCCTCTGCAATGATAGAACCGAATTTTCTTCTAGTATGAAGCCATACAGATCCTCTGATCTGGTTCGAATTAAGTTTTCTTAAATGGTTACAATTGTGATTGATAATTTTAGGCAGCTCACTCTGAAATACTGATGAAAAGCTGTGGAAGGAGAATCCTGTTGCTACTGAACAAACAGAACACAGTCTACAGCAACGTGCAATGCCCTGTACAAAACTGCATAATTAAACAACCAGAGATTTTATCCTGATCCTAGACATCTGTAAGAAGTCAAACCTCTCTTTTGTTATTCCGTGGAAACTTTCACAGGCAAACTGACTTGTATTGCTCCCAAAACAGGGGCATGCACATGGAAGAAAGTAATGAAATACAGTCAATGGCATGAAAAGAAACTTCTAAATACATTAAGGAAGAGAGAGGCTAAATAAAGTTTACTGGTTATAACAACTTTTTCTACTACTGGGAATAAACGTGCAGATACCTGGAACTTATATAGTTGCTCTCCTGAATCTAACCAACCTTTTGACCAGTTTCTCACTCACACAATACTTCACCACAAATAAAAATTTCCAGACTTCCAACACCTCAGGCAGAGGGACGGAGGTGCACTTGACTGGCAATCACTGAAGAGAACTACTTCAGCAAAACCTCAAAAACAGAACTGTAGGACATCGATTCTATCTGGAAATGTTTTTGTCACTCCTGTTGAAAGAGAATATGGTCTTGCAAACGCTGGCTTGCATGGCCAGCTGCTCTAACATCTTCTTCCCGATCCTACAAAAACCATGTTAATCATATAAGGCCTTCCAGAACCCGACCTTTTTTGCTAAATGACAGGTAAAATCCTCATGTGTTTCCATGAACAAGATGCCAGTCAACTGCAGCGATTCTTAAGGAAACTATGGCAATAATGGCTAAGGGACAGAGTGGGGAAAGGGAAAGGAAGAGAGGTAACAGGGGCATGGGAGGAGACATGTCTCTGACCTGGATCTGTTGCTGAAGAAGGTTTATTTTGTGTTGCTGCTGCAGAAGCTGCTGCTGTTGTCTTGCAATCTGTGAAGAGAGTGCACAAAAGAAACATGAGATTTGGATCACCATTCCCAGAGTCCAACCATAGGAAGCTTTAACCCTGCTTGGTTCTTTAAACCTCTCCATTGAGCTAAGAAACCTTCAAGGGCAAGTGGCAGCAGCCTGGAGAGTGCTGCTGAAGCAAGGGGCACATGTTCAGGAACAATTCACTGCTAATGCTAGTGAGAAAGGGAATCTTATGGAAAATATTGTGCTGGATACGAAGACAAGGACCTATGCAAAAATCTTACTGAAATGGCTCTGCTAAATTTCCCCAGGAGAGAGAACAATACTAGCAGAGAAACTGAAAAATAGTGGGGGAAGGTATAAAAGGCAAAAAAAAAAGTAGAATGGCCAGAAATACTCTTCTGTTTGGCACCACCTGCTCAAAAATTGCAAAAAAATGGCAATCTGACACCATGGAGGAAGGTTCTTAGTGTACTTTTTTAAATGTAGAAACATGCACAAAGAGACTGGAACTGAGTTTGGAAAAAATCACTGGCTCTTCAATGTGTGTATCAGCTGCAAGAAACTACAGGGGCAGGCAAGGCTGCAAGGCTGAAACCAGTTTATGGAAGTGGATGGAGTTGTTCTAAGTCTCCTCTCAAAGCCAAGTGCAATTTTCCATAAGGACTTCCACCCTCTCTCTCCACTAAATAATTGCGAATGCTACTGTAGACACATTTTATACACCATGAGGGAAAAAGCAGACATTAACGGAATGGAGTCAAGAGCTCTAAAGGCTGGAGGGAGATAAACCATTCTTGAACTTAAAAAGCAAATTTGAAAAACTTTCATTTAAGTTATCACAAAAGCTCAGCTCTCCTGAACAGCCAGTGCAGCAGTACAAACATTAGAAGGAGCTCTGCTCTTCCTCTGTGTTATGTGTACACATCTCAGGGTCAGTAGGTAACTTATACATACTTACTGGGAGAAATTTTGTGCTTTCTTCCCTTTAGTTTTTTTTTTTTTAATTTTATTTCTAATATTTGACTATTTGCACAAGAAACACTTACTTATAATTAGCTCCACATCTAACAGATTAAATAAATGTTTTCTTTCTGGAGCCTTTCTTTAAGAAAGAAAAATAATTTTTATCACTACATTTTTTTCAGAGTTTAGATATTTTAATTTCTGTGTAATACAGAAGTATATACAATTTCTTCAATTAAAAGAAATCCTAGTTATCCTAATTTCTTATTGCCTTTTTCCATTGTCTTCATTTTCTTTTTTCACTTTCAAATCCCTTAGCCATCCTGTGGCATTAGTGACTTTAAAAGACAGGGTAGAGGGTATAGCTCATACAGGATGTCTCCTCATAAAAGAATCTTGCCAATTCCACATTCACTACTTCATCTACCTTTGCTGTTTTAACAACAGCATGATACAAATTCTCCAGCTTAAGGCAAGTCACTTCTGTTCTCCCTGTGTGGGATTTCAGACGTGAGGCCAAAATACCTTTTGGTTAAGATAAGGCTTTTAAATAATTAAAAACAGGGAAAACAAAGGCTTAAATGTCTGAAGGTAGCAGTGGCCTATGCTTAGGCACAATACCAGCACTGAATATGACAACTATGATAGATTGCAAAGAATTCTGTGAGTTTCATAAAACTCACATAGATTCAATTCTGTGATAACATTTTAAACTAGATATCTAAATATTCACTGCTCATGTTCAAGTACAAAAGTAGACATTAATTTCTGTTAAAATCTGCACAGTGAAATCTGTGAGAAAAGTTATGTTTTTGCCTAAAATGTTGTGTGTCCATGTATGCACATTGGGACTGATCACATGTGAAAACCATGGTTGCATTTCCAGTGAAGGGCATATTTGCAAGAACTGAAAATCAAGCCTCTCAGGTGTAGAAGAAAAAACGTCACACTTGTTCACTGACTTTATATTATTCTCTGCTTTTTTCCACAGCTGGCAAAACTCAACCTTTTAATTTCTTACATTACAATCCAAGTGCTGCATTTTGTTCTTTTTATACCTATTCAGTATTACTGAATTAAAGCAGTTCTGGCAGATTATTCAGGAGGGCTGAATTTGCCTGTTTATTTACACATAGTTGAAAAACCCAAACAGTATTGAAAGATAACACAGAATTGCAGAATATTCTGAGTTGCAAGGGACTAACAAGGACTGTCAAGTCCAACTCTTAAATGAATGGCCCATGCAGGGGCTGAACCCACGACCTCAGCATTATTGGCACCAGGCTCCGAACAACTCCAAGATGGATAAATCACAAAATAAATCATTCTTCTGATATGTTTTTGTTCAAACTTTTTCACCTTGGAGAACAAATGGAAAAGATTTTGGGTGCAGAGCAACTTTTAGAGTATGAAGCCTAAGAGAGAAACTACTGGAATGTCCTTCTAGAAAATTATTTAAGCTGAAAGCCACTGTAATAATCACTCACCTGTTCTTGTTGCTGCTTAGCCAGCTCCATTTGCTGGCGTTGTTTCTCGATCTGAGATGCAGCCAGCTTCTTCTGTTCATCGTGAGCTGCTAGCAGCTGTTCCCTCAAACTGGTCAGCTGATTGATCATACCCATGAGCTGCCTTTCTTTCTCAGCGAGGCTTTCTGGAGTCCCTGGGCATCATATGGTGGGGAAAAAAAAAAAGGGTAAGGAGAAGAGAGGAAATTTAGAGCGATCCAGCTCTTTATTTTGCAGCTTTACTGTAAGCAAAGTTTTAGGAGAACCAAAGAGCAGCAGCAGCATATTGCAATATGCTGCACACTAAGACCTGTTCTACAGGAAAATGAGTCGTGGAGGATAAATCTGTACACAGACTTTGATCTGGTGTCCCCCTTCAATATTTCTTTGCCTGTCATTTATTTTCCACTGCCTTTCTGTTAGATTAATAAAGTAAAATAATACTGCTTATTTTGAGATAGTTTCAAGTTTTAAACACTGGGGATCAAAAAATCAACCCTTCCAGGTTTGTAAGACAACTATATTTATGTCAGAAACTTAGGAAAAATATACAGTTTCTGTAAGAGTCAAAGCACTGATGTAGGATAAATATTAACATCCCTGTATAAGCTGTTATATCATCTACATCCCTGATTAGGATTAAATTATATAGTATTTAAATTGTCAATAACTCCTTTTGCTGTTGCTACTGCCAAGGGGCACTTTTAAAGGAAAAAGTCTTTTATAAACAAATCTGAAAACTCGAGTTAAACACAACTGACCATCACTCTCATTTGTACTGTTGTTAGATGTTTTTTTATAGTAGAGTTCAGCAGACACAGACAGAGAACTCACTACCTTTCATAACCATGCTGAAGAAATTATTTTTCTACCCAGAAGTACAGTGGTTATAAGGGAAGGGAAGAAAAAATTCCAAGAAAAATAAAAAGCTATGAATCATACACTAAAAAAATAAAAATAAAGTGGAAAAAAAAGAAGAAAAAAAAAAGAAAAAAAAAAGAAAAAATGGAAAAAAGGCATCTTCAAGATACGTAGGATCATTTGACTGTGAATTTAAAAGACCTGAAAATATGTGTAGCAGCTAATCCACAGATATCCCCCAAACCACCACACCCTCTCACGGGTCAGATCCTATGAAAATGTTTCAAAAAAGCCTTTAGGAAAGGATTCAGGCTATCAGTGTCAATACCTCCTCTGAAAATAGCCTGCTTTTGGGACTACCCTGCCATACAAACCTCTTTCAAACACAGGAAGAATTCTTCTGCCAATGTCACCAGTGCTCTCCAAGTGAAAAAAAAGGAAAAAGAAAAAAATTGGCGACTATAGCAAACATGTTCCTAGCCAACTATCAGTCAGACATGGAAAAGAGCTACTGGTAATAGCTCATTTAGTCTACCCCCCTGCCAGTGCAGGAATGTTCTTACAACATATTTACTACAGCTTTCTAGATTGGATTGAAATGTCTGAAATGGTGAATCATCCACTGCCTGCTTTGAAAGACTGTACCACAGCCTTTGAGGTGGCACTGGGAGGGCTCTTCACTTGATAGTTAGCTTAATTTACGTTGGGCTTTAGTTTTGTTTTTTTGACTTTTTCCTAACTTCAATGATGGGATCCTGAGCAGCATCCCATTTGCTACATTAGCGAAGTCTAAGCACTTAAATCCATTTGTAGACAGCCATATGCAAGTGGAAAATCACAAAGAATCACCAGAAAAAATATGACTGAAGAAATGTTACTAAATTGTTTTTTATTAGGGTTCTAGAAATTTCTGTGAAAATATTGTCACCACATAACAAAGAACTACAGCAGAATATTCTCAGATAAAGCCTCCAGAAAAACTGTGGTACAAGCTGGAAACCTGAGAAACACACTGAAAGAGAAACCATAGGACTTTAAACCTGTTCTGCTAAAAGCTGTGAGAAAGAATGGAAGCCAGTGCTAAAACACTATCACGGCTGAAGAAAACACTTCTAACTATGATTTTTCCTTCCAATATTGCAGACAGAGAACTGCCACAAGTAATGCATTTGCCACCTGGCCATGGAATTAATCAGAAGTTTCTACTGCCACTCTTCCATCCTTTATTTGTTTTTCCCTGGGAAAAAAGTGCAGTGTTTCCAAGTGGCATGGAAGAATAATTCTAGAAGGCAGACCCTGCCTTGGCCTTGTCCATGTGGGTTTACAGTAACACTCCTCTAATGAAGACTATCATGCACTGATACTGCCACTATAACTGAAACATCTGAAAACAAAATATCTGTATTGATTTATTCAGCAGATATTTTATTCCTAACTTTTACTGAGGGGCGGATGCAAGCATGAGAGACAGGGGATGAAGGTCTGCCAGAAAGAAGGAATACACAGGATTGTCTCAGTCTTTTAGTTAGGGTAAGCAAAAAGAAATTACTGTCAAATACACCAACACACATCACAGCTCCTCAGCCAGTACTGGTCCACTGGTGTCTTTTGAGCTACCACAGTAGCTTTCAGCTGGGAATCAAAAAGCACTTGGTAAAGTTAAATTAATCCCTATCTTTAAATTAATCTGAAAGGTGGAAAAATGTTTCCATATGTGTAAACTGACAGACAGGGAGATCACAGAGTTAGTTACCAAGAGCAGCAGAAAAAGACGTGCTGATATCCAACCCCATGTGTCAAAAACCCAAAAGTTCTGGCTGCACGTCCTGGGAGGGCACAGGAGGCTCCACGTGCCACTGACCTGGCCCTGGCACCAGACACTGCACAGGCAGGGACATCCACCTCCTGCACTGCTTCTGCAGCCTGACTGACCCACAGAGCAGCAAAAAACCTCCCACCAGGAAAACAGCAGCTTTCTCTGAAGTCCAAGAATAAAGTTTTGTGTCCAGCTCCAGGGTCCTCAGCACAGGAAAGGCATGGCCTTGTTGGAAGAGTACAGAGGAGGCCACAAACATGATCAGAGGGCTGGAGCAGCACCTCTTTTATCAGAAAGGCTGAGAGAGTTTGGGCTGTTCAGCCTGAAGGAAAGAAGGCTCCAGAGACACCTTCCAGTACCTAAAAGGGGCTTATAAAGATGGGGACAAACTTTTTAGCAGGGCCTGCTGTAACAGGACTAGAGACAATGGTTTCAAACTAAAAGAGGGTCAATTCAACTTAGATATAAGGAAGAAATCATTTACAATTAAGGTGGTGAAACACCGAAGCAGGTTGTCCAGAGAGGTGGTGGATGCCCCATCCTTGGAAATTTTCAAGGGCAGGTTGGACAGGGCTTTGAACAACCTGGTGTAGGGAAAGGTATCCCTGCCCATTGCAGGGGGGTTGGACCTGCTGACCTTCCAACCCAAACTGTGACTCTATGAACTAAGAGCAAGCAGGCAGTGCAATGAAGTGCCAATGCAGACACCAAAATCACAGGCACACTGCAGCCATGCAGCCAGGGAGAAATCGACTCAGTCTCTTCATTATTATTCAGTTTTTAAAGAACATCTGAAATGCCCACAAGGGGTGTTTTATATCCTACTTAATAAGTACAATGCATAATTCCTTGGGTTTATACAGCTGGAGTGAAAGTAGTCTGACAAAAGGCAGACTTCTTATATTTCTCAAGCTATTTCAGTTTGCTAATAAACCAAAAGGGAAAATTTATCAGCATCAGCTTTATAAAAAAATCTTCTGTTGGAGAATACTTCCTGGAAAACATGGCTTAGTAGGTATTTTTTTTTCACAGGACTCAGCCATCCTTCCAGTAACTGGAATAGTACCTAATGATGATTTCAATTCTTTGAGGTAATAATTCCTTGCAGAATAAGTACTTGGATAGCCATACTCTCAAGCGACCTGTGCAAAACCAGAGGCAAAAAAGATCAGCTATGGGGCTCTAATGAGAGATGGTGAGCTCTGTGCAGATTTCCCCTTGTCTTACTCACACATCTACATAAGTCCCACTGATGATGAATCAGTTTTGACATATCTTGCAGGTAATTTGTGGCTTGTAAATGTGTGAAAATGAAAAAAAAAAAAAGGGAAGTACTTGAATCAGACAGTCTTGATAATAATTTTAAGCGTTTGCATTTAGTTTAAGTTTGGCATTTTTTATGTTAGCCTTATTACCTAGCACACCTTTTCTATAATTCCCTTCAGGGAAAAGTGCCATTTCACAGTTGCCATGGCCATTCATATATTACTTTGCATAACATATGAAGGCCAAAGCATGGACAGTGTTATTTATTTAATGGTGAGGTGAGGGCAACAGTGTGGTCCCTACATAAGTACAATCATTTACAAGAATTTTTCCTGGTGTATTAAAAATTACTACAGAGCTCCAGTTGTTTTTGCATCCTTTTCTAGGTGCTACAGATTGGGGGTAAACTAGGATGGTGGCTTTTGTCCTACCCTCACTGTTTTCTCTCTGTTAACCTGCACGAGATCTAAACCTGTATCATTGTGTGACGTGTCTTGGCAGCTAAGGGATTTAAATTTAAAGAATTCTGTAGCTTACAGGGCCAAACGTGTCAGTATTTTAAGCAACAAAGCCAACAGCAGAATAAAGACTGTTGCTGAAATGATGCTACTCATGAATTAATGAACTATCCACATGGCTGCTAACCCTGCTAGAACTTGGGAGGGGGTGCAAACCCCTGGCCCCAGCAGCCATCTTCAGCTGATTCCTTACTAAACTCCCTTGGAGCTGTGCTCCAAGCAGCACGGAGTTGGGAATGGTTCTGGAGCTGCCTTTACACGTTGCAGGGCTCTCACTCCAGCCAGGCAGCAGGACTCAAGAGAAAAAAACCCAAGTGTCCATTATTGCAGCATACAGCTGGACAGCAAGCTAGACCACTTCCCAGAACTACTGAGTGAGGAGCAAAAGGAGAGTGCCTTGAAACAATGACTGCCTCAAGAATTACTCCTAATTACTGTCAGATCCATGATGAACAGATATTGCACATTTTATGTTTAACAAAGCTTCTAACTACCAGGCCACCTGCCTTTCAGGAGATTGCTGTAGATGCTCTCTGTGCTCTGTCACTGCAATGGCAAAACGTGGATTTTTCACAACTGATCAAAACAACTCAGGCAAAGGACCATCAAAGTATACACTGCATGTTCATAACTGCATAAAGGCCCAAGAAAAGATGCTTTCCAGATGCGCCAGCTTATCCTCTATTACCATGAAGAGAGACTCAGAAAAAAAACCCCATGTTTGTGGATGCAACACCCACAGCAGATGGCAATAAAAGAAGACTCAAATTAGTGGCATTTTGTATCGCCAAACCTAAACTTCATCTCAGATCAACACTACTCATAATAGTGTTTAAGTAGTAGAAGAAATTTACTCAAATGTGAAATAAACTATTACACATTCTTAGTTCTGATTCACAGTCTCAGACTGGCAGTGACAGTAACATTTTAATAAACATTAGAATGAAGACACCAATATGACCAAATGACACACTTGAAGTGAGAAAATGAATAGGAGAAACCTTGGCATACCCACCCAAAACAGAATCGAAGCAAAAAAAAGGCAGAGAAACTGCTTTTGCGATCAAAACAGTAAATACTTTATTATAATTTATTAGACAGAATGAGAATGTAAATGAGAAATTGGGAACGCCAATATTTTCTTTAACAGACATTTTAAGCTTTTGCTGCAAATGTTCCGGCAGTGCGAGTGTTTGCTCCCAGACAGCCTAGGGATGTGTATTCCACAGGAGCAGAGCTGTGGCAAGGCTCTTCTCAATCTCTCTGTCCTCAATCCCCATTAAACTGCTCAGAATGGCATCAGCCAGGGGTGCTCGTGTGCACACTCACCCATACAGACAGTGTGGTGAAATCTATCTACCAAGTCAGTTTACTATCAAAGTAATTGCGTAAATAGCTTTTGAACTGTCAGAATCTGTCATTCAAAGGAAAATCAAAGAAAACAATGCGCAAGTACAAAGCCTGGGAGACATAATAATATTGTATTATGTTTGTATCATTAACTGTGGTTACAAAAGAAAAAAAGCCTCCTGTATCTACAAAGTTTTCTACAGTGAAAAAAAATATTAAATGGAAATAAGAATATTTTGAAGTACTCTGTATTCGAATAATGTTAAGATGTATAACAATAATTAGAACATGCAGTATAAAACCTTTTTTAATTTCAAAGCACCACCAAATTGATCTTCTTAAAGACTGTTTGCAGGTAGAAAGGAAATGGTATGCATTATGTTTTTCAAGAGCAAACTAAAGCATGAAGTTTTTAGCTTGCCGAAAGTAATTCTGAACTTTATGTGGTGTAGGAGGTTTTATTGCTGGCCCCGATGAAGTCACCAGCAGAACTATCTCAGCAAGGCCAAGAATTTCCCCACTGACTTTTAACAGTAATACATGTTAAATAGATAATTAAGTCTGTGTTTGACCCAGTTGGAGACTAGGTAGGGTTTCAGGCAAGGGGACCCTTATGAATGAACCAATTATTGATGTCATCCAACTTCCCAAGCAACAGAACCATGCCACAACACAGTTTCTGTGTAACTTTGATGTAACAACAGTGTGACCAGGACTGAGCTACAGCCCATACACGAGCTAAAGACTGAGTCACCTCGAAGTATTTCCTGCAATGGTGTGTTTTTTCAGCAGACTTTTTAAGCCAGCGAAGGTTACAGTTTTGGTACAAAAATGAAGGAGGTTTTTAAAACTGAGACTTTACTCAGAAAGAGTAAAATCCTGCCAGTCCTAACTGTACCAAATCCAAAGAATAAATAAAATTATCAGTAGTTCATAAATTAAGTATCTTTTCTAGAGGGTTTTCTTACAGTATCTTTCCTCCAGAGTATCATTCTCATCCCACTATCAACTATTTTTTTCCCACTCCTCACCGCAGTTTTAAACTTGACATATTAGAAATCTAAACCCTACAATACTTTGCTCAGTAAGGAAACCAGGAAAGTAAGACAGACCACCTAGTCTAATTTAAAGCAAACTAATCTGTGTCATGCTCTCCATAAACAAAAATGTAAAAAGCTATTTATAACATAAATTTAAAGAGGAATATTCCCATTTGTGCTGTTGACATCACCTGAAGTCATATATGCGAGGCAATGGGGAGCTGATGTTTACTTCTGTTAAAGCAGTCTGAAAAACAGATCTAACTGGCTGAGGTAAGTTCAGAATTTAACATCTTTCCTCTGTTTTTGAACAGTAATGTGAAATGTTTATGGCCAAGCAATAGGACTGTACTTTAAATTATGTACTTGCTGGGATGTGGGTCTGTGCTTGTGAACCTCTGCTAACTCCACCGATACTTCCCTAATCAATACTTCAGAGAGTGCTTTATTATGGATTAGAACACAGCAGCTTCTCAGGCCACTAAATCCTGGAGCTATCAGAACAAAAGCATCTGAAAACTGGCATTTTTCATTAAATATTTAAGCCAACTTTGCTACACAATGACTGCCATCTTAAAACTACCCATCTTGCTAAATTAAATTATTTCATCTCATTGATAGGGCTAGTCAGCATAATAAAAGAAAACTTTCTGACTGCTTTTTACTTGGCAAGCCATAGCCACCAGAAAAAGAAACAAGAAAAAGTGCACAATTCAAACTGATTTGCCTGTACCTACAGATTTATGCCATGAATCTTCTCTGCTTGACAAGTAAAAATTCATTTTAGGACAGCGAGATATAAGGAAGGTATTTATTTCAGCAGACGGACATTCTTAATCTTTTGAGTGCAAGGTGAAGAATGAATAAAACCAAATTATGACCAATTACCCTCTTTTGCCATTACTAGCCTCAAGAACTCATATTCTGTGGGGAAAAAAAAGCTCAGCCATCTGCTCTGTAACAAACCAGCACTTTGCTGTTTCACAACGCTGGAAAGAGGCTGTCACTGAGTGCTCTTTATTTGCTGTCAGAAAAAAGTTTTGGGACAGTAGACTGCAAACAAAGCTTGGTGTTCAACCAGGTTAGCAACTTATTGTCAAGGTTACAAAAGGAATAGACAACATTTGTATTGAGACTATTTCTCAGAGGTTATTCATTGTTTTACTGTCTAGACAACAAGTTAGAACTAGGCTAGGAAAACAGCATTTGCTGCTGGAATTTTATGCAGCAGCAGGAAAAAGAGTAAAAAGTGTGTGTGTGTGTGTATTTTGTTTTGTTTTGACAAACTGGCAGTTGTAGCTCAGTGACATTCAGATCTATCAGCACATCTTTCAGGTAATTTAAGTACCATGAAGCATAGTTTTAGGATCATTTTGTCAACTAACTATCTGAACAATTTTTAAATATAATGGTTTGGCCCCCATATGTTCAAAGTCATTGGCATTTGCTACCTTAATTTGTTCCATTTTATTTTATTATCTCCATCAATAATCACATCCTAAAAATAAAATCAGAACCTGACTTTTTGTGATCAAATTAGGCACCTTTATGTACAAAAATTTGGAACAACCTGGATTAGCTGCTTTGCCATAAAATAACATTTTTAGATGCTTTAAAAAAGATTCCTCTAACCCTCCCTTCCCCATATACAACCCTCAACTGACCTCCCATCTTAGGTCAAATAGGAGCAGCTCCATCCAGTCACAATCTCTACCTCAGGCTTTCTTTTGGCCTGAAGAAGTTCTGCTTTGGTGTGGCTCAGCTAGCACTAGCTACTTCTCCGCAGCCGGAGAGTATTGCATTGCATTGTGATCAACCTCCACAATTTTGGCAGCTGCCAAATTTCCTCTTGAAACTTAGGATTCCCTGAGTGCAAATGGGCAGGTTCCCATGCACCTGAGCACTTCTGGAATATTAACAAAGGACTCAAGCTCAATTTGCAATTTCTACTATTAAACCCCTCAAAAAAGTAAACATGAAGAAGATACTAAGTAGGTTGCAACAAATACTGAATTTATCACAGTTAAAAGCTGACAATCCAACATATCTTACCTCTTATATTTGTGACTCTTACCCTCCTTCTCTTGCCACTCCACTTACAATACTACCCACAAAAAAATAATGCAAAACATCCACAGCTGACACAAGTTTGCAAACATTTTTGAACCATTAATTTGCAAATGCAAAATTCACACAGCTCCTAAGAAAGCATGCAGCTTTCACACATCTCCTGGGGATCTGTGCTGTATTAGTCAACGGTTTAAATCCAGTGTATTCCCCATGAATAATCTTTCTCCCTTTCCCCCTCCTTCTTCCTGTCCACATCTAAATGCAGAATCCCTAGCTTCCTTGTCTTTAGTTTACAGATTATGTGATCCAAAGTGTCACTCACTGGATTACTGCACATAACCTGAGCACTACCCAAAGCTTACTTGTCTTCAACTTGTCCAGCATTACTTAAATGGAATTATCCGTCACAATCCATATACCGAATCTGCATAGCTCACTTATCTCAAGATTCTGTGTGTCACCTACCAGATTATCCGTTTTAATCCATACATTGAATCTACATAACATATGTCTTTAATTCATGGGCTCTGATGGGCTATAGTATCGCTGAATGGATTATTTCTCTTTATCCATTATTGGCAGTCCTAAAACCGTTCACTGCCTACTCTCTCATGCCCCATCTTCTGAGCACATGAGCAAAATCAGAGTCTCCAGCAAACACAGCTCTATCTCACATCAAACACAGCCTGACACAATACTTCATGCAATTTGGAACCCAGTTTCTCATGCAAAACGAATGTCTGTGTTATCGTGAGTTGAAGATCAAGATTGGTAGGCTAATCTCACTTTCAATTACATCCATAAACCTGTGGTTACTCCAATACAGTCTCTGGAGTCACCTAGATCTAAGTGGATACAATGAAGAGCTGAATTTAACCTAATGACAATCCTTTTCACAGTGAGTGCAAAAAACACTTCACCTGAGTTGTTTACAAGCTAACCTGCACAATAGAAAAGGTTTTTCAAACAACAACAAAAACATATCAGATTCAGACTTGCCCAGTCTTTCTTGAGAGATCTGGGCACAATCACTGCTAACAATGCCTTCAACAGAAAACCAACCCAGAAAGATTGGAAACAAAAGTCTGCTTAACCTTTTGTTCCACACACCTATTCAAAATTAGCTAAGTGAAGAACATATAAAATATGCATTATTATGTCTTGACAAGTTTCAATAGAGAGATGGACAAGATTAGCAGCAAGGCTTTGTGCACACCATGGAAGTTTTAAGAAGAGCTCTCATCGTGGTTCAAGCTGCCTCACTCACCCCAGTGTGAGCAAGGGTGGGCAAGCCATGATGCACCTGAGGGGCCATCATCGCTCCCGAGGCCCAGCACCAGGGAAAGAGAAGCTCCATGTTAATTTTATATATATAGGAATGATCACTGATATTTAAGAAATAAAGATATTTTTTATACCTTTTCCTAGCAACACTCAAGGACAGCACCTACTTTCCCACTGCAATTCACAACTAACAAGGCAGTTACACTGACAGCAGAAAATGGGGCATGATTTTCCTTCCTGTAGATGATCAATTTGAGACCTGAAGATCTCTCTGCTCCACTGAATACAATAAACTGCATTATCTATGTATAATCCAGAGGCCTTTTGAGCCCTGGTTTTGAGTATGATGTATATAAGTAAGTTTGAACGGGCTTTAACCAAGTCAATATACAGTTTTACAGCTTCACTTCAAAATACTTCAATTTAATGGCATATTTTGTAGGTTTTGCTATATAGTGACTAGTTTTGATCACAGTAAAAATTCCACAGATATCAAAACAGAATTTCTTAAGAAATCTGTAGTGCCAAACTTGTAATTTAGCCCCAGACTATTTCTCTGAACAAACACAGGTATGTGAGTTACAATTTCTACAGATATGAAAGGTTCTAGATTTTACTCCATTTTAAGAGTACTCCCTAGCAGTACCTTTCGGTCAAGCTGTGGAATAAAACAATACATTTCCTTTTCAATTAGTAACTGGATATATATAGATCCTTCTAACAGTGATCTTGAAGTTTGCAGCTGGCTCTCTGCAAACACTCAGTGATGGTTCCTTTGTTTTACAGGCATACAGATGAAGAAAGGGGGGTTTAAAGTAGCAGCCAAAGGTAACAAAGCAACCAAGAGAAACAACTGAATATAAAACACGGGAATCTGGTCACTTCCAACCATTCACCAATTTCCCTATCTTTAATAAAATATTACTGCTTTCTCACTTAAAAGAAATCACTCTAACAGAAAATAAAGTCCTCTTCTTCATCTCCCTTTCTTTTAATCTCTCTCAGAGAATAAAACTCAATGGTAATAACACAGACTTGGGCATTAACAATATGTAGCCTAGTGCCGAGACTTTCACATGATGTACTAAAACTCCCCCAGACCTAATGAAAAACACAACGAAATTTTGAACAGTTAAATGGAAAAAACTGCTCAATGCGTAAGACAGTTGGGCAGTACAGCTCCTAGTGCTGTCCACATTCCAGGGTGTATTAATAAGACAGTACTTAAGTGGAGGTTTCCAAATATCACTAACAGAGAAATGAGGGGCAGAAAAAAAGCAGCTCCCAAGCCAAATACAGAGAAAGAAGTTAATTAAAAAAATCACAACTGGAAAACTTCGTAACTAGCGAATGACAAAATCATTTTATAGCATAATATATGTGTGTTTGTACACGTGTATGTGGGTATAGAGCAGCTCAACTTGCACACCTTTCCTGCTGCCTCACTAAATATAGCTGCAATACAGCTGAACCATTGTTTGTTGGCTGCTCACGGCTGATGGTGCCATGAAAACCACATTCCTGGGCACTAAATATTCAGCCTGCCTGACCCCCCAAGAATCTGTAAGTCAAATTCATTTACCCCCAGAGGGCAATGCTCTATTGTATCCTCCCTCCTTTCTAGCCACCTAGGAACAATGGACAATAATTGCAACTGTCACGGCAGTCAGTAGGAAAAATAAACCAGTGCCTGTTTTCACAGCTTACTGCCAAACTTGATCCAAACACCTAATAACCATGCCCCCAACCACAGAACCACAGTTGCACTAAAAAGCCTCAGATGTGAGGCTTTTGAACAGAGCTACAGAACAATAACTCGACTTGTGTTCAAAATATAAAGCTAAAACCCAAAAATTAAAGCAAAGAAAAGTCTTCTTTGAGGCTGTGCTTTTGCTCCCCATCCTTTCCCCCAGGCTCGACTGAAAGGACTGTTGAATTTCTCTCGTGGTAGCATATAGCTGGCTGCTGCTGCTTTCAAGTTTAGCTTGTGAAAGGGAAAAAGAGGAAAGGAGAAAAAAGATTGCCCTCCAAGAGAACAAGATCATAGGCGCTGGGAACAGACCACCTTCTCAGTGCACAGCACTCTTTGGAGCAACTCTACAGAGTCCAAAGGCACTGAAGAATCACTGGGAGTCCTTCTAAAGGTTCCAGTGTGTCAAGAGTTAAAGAGGCTCCATACAGTGTGCAAGATCTGCTGAAATACATACCCAAAAGTGGGTATGAAAAATGTCTCCTCATATTTTGTCCCTGAAAACATCTTAAAGATTCATCAGTTCATGGCAAAGGATGATGTCATTTTGAAACTATGTCCTTTAAAACCCAGAACTCCCAGGTAAGCCCAGTGGCTGTCCTTCCTCTTTATGACCTGTTGCTTTACACATATGGAGCAGGAATGAGAAGCCCAGAGTCTGGCCCTCAGTAGTAATCATCATCATCATCATCATCATTATCACAATGACAACAACAACATCTCAGCCTGTTGGGGGCTGGAGCACTATATTCTGTTATATTCTATGTATGTAATGAATATATATTTTTGAATTAAAGCCTCCTAGGCAGAAGCCTGGGGAAACAAGTGGCATGTTCTCTTACTTGGGTAAGTCAGTGGAACAGCACGAACTAACGCTGGTGGCTTATCAGTGACAAGCTGGAAGGCCCATATAATTAAAATAACACTTTCTTTGCATATGCACCAACCCACTGACCTGTGAGGGCATGTTGTATTGTATGCTTTACTGAATACTGCCAACCTCTTGTGCACACGGTCCTTAAACCTGTCAGGCACAAGGTTTGGGAGCCTGCCTGGGAGAGGATCTCTAGATCAGGGACAACATTAGTAAGGAAATGTACCAAAAATAATGGAGAGGGACTAAATCTGGTTTAAAAACACAAGAGAAGGCTTTAATTTCAATTTCATTCTACTTTCAAATTTCCAAAACAACATGGGCTTGGATTTTGCTACTCCAGATGTACACTGATAAAAATGGGAGAAGAATCAGAGCTGCTGTTTCTTTTTGGAGCGACAATGGCTGCTCTGAAACCTTACAATTTTTGGAGTGTGTATTTTGAGTTCCTCATCAAAAGTACTGCAGATGAATTATAAAAATATTAAATTACATGAAAACAAACAACCACAGGTTCCCTAAAATGACCTCAGATAAATAAAATGGAGAAATATCTTGGCAAAGCAGAAACTACTGCTGCTGGAGAGTGGTCAAATTTTGTCATTTTCCTTCTGGAGTACGGCTTTAAAAGAACATGCTTTAGAGCACAGATGTTGTACACTGTCTTTTAAAATCTGCGCTGGCTAATTTCAGTACCTAGAGGTATCATTACACAAACTTTGCTCTTTTTATTTTTCCCTACATGCAAAAACAGTAAAAAAAAAAAGTAAAAAAAAAAATCTACATTATCAAAATCTGTCCAAAAATAAACAAGGAATTCAGATCACCCTCAAATTTCACAAACTGAGGTTTGTTATACTCAGATACCACGTATGTCTGATACTGCCTTTTTTTTTCCCAGTCCAGCAATAGGATGTTTTCCTTTATAACAGAGAAGGATATATGCAACAAAAGCTTAATGTCAATCCATTCACTTAGGGCAATATACCATTTCATTGATTTATATCATCACAGATGGGAGTGTATATATTTAATTTAAACCCAAAATTACCATGTTTAAAGGGGAGGGGAAGAGGAGCAGACAAAGTTCCATAAAGTCAGTGGTATCTGTATATTCATTCTTAATTTCCTTTAGCAGTGAAACAGCGTTACCTTTTATTTCTCCAAAGTTCCCTGATCCCATGGCAAGAAGCTTGTCTTTCCAGTCCTTTGATAGTAGCTTTTCAATACTGGGAGTTTCTGAGTGAAGGGGGGGAAAAAAAAGGTAAGCAAATCAACATGACTGTCTCCACAATAGAACTCATTAAAAGTCTATCTGCTAAAAATAAGGCCAACCCTATTCTGGGCCCCAGTTCGTAATGACTTCATCAACAAACTGATAAGAGGGGAGGGAAGAGAAAAAAAAAAAAAAAAAAAAGGAACAAAAAAGAAAGAAACTGAATGTGTTTTGTCACCTGCTGTTTCAAAACCATTAGCTTTTTCCTCTAGTGGAACAAAGCTCCAGTAATTCTGTATTACAATGGGCACATATAAACCTGCAGTTCATTGTTTTTCAATTTGGTGAACAAGTTGCTGCCTATAATGGATGCCTGTCAGTTTCTGAGTGTTAGTCTGCAGTCAAAAAATAATTATGTTGATAAAATGCGGAGTAAAGAGAAAGAGAGAGAGAAAGAGAGAGAAGCAAAGAATTAGCTCCTAAATCTGCTACATGTAATTATATCCCTCTGAGTCTTTACAATTACATCCACTTTATAATGTGTGTTTAAACATCGTGTGGTGGTAAGCACACTGTGGAAAGATTTTCCGGTAACACATGCATTATAAATAATAATAAAAAGTTGGGTATGAAAAAAAGCTTTAAAAGACTGAAAAATCCAGAGGGAGAAAAGGAATTGCTTAGAATGAAAACCCATTATTTGCTCATTTCAGATTCTATCACTTCCTTTAGAACTAAAATAAAATAAAATAAAATAAAATAAAATAAAATAAAATAAAATAAAATAAAATAAAAATTAAATTTAAATAAAATATATTTGTTGAGTATTTTAAGGAAAAATGCAGTGAGGGTGTGGATGGGTCTGATATTTATGTCTGCAACTCTTGTGTTCTGACCTCTTTTTGTGTAGAATTTTAATGCATAAGTAAATATAAATGCTAATAAAATTCAGAGAACATTAAACTCAATTCCAAACAATGTAATTGTATATTCTTGTCAGCAGTTAGATGGGTACACAATTACAATAGCTTTCAATCCCACGATTAGCACTGCATTCAGTTAGGAAATGGAGTGTACTAAAAGATAAGTGTCCCACTATGTGCCATCTAAATAACAATACCCTCACTTATTATCTGGATCTAAGACATATACTGCTATTCTCCACATTTGTGTTTATGTGTATTTGTATTTGTTCAGGCATTTGTTTACCCCCTACCAGGAGCATAAAGGGAGTACATGTTAACTTATCAAAGGGACCGTCTGGCCTAGAGACCATACAATTATCAGCAACTGGTTAACTTTCCCCACAGTAAAAACCATTATGAGCAGCATTCATTATCTCGTTTGGCTAATTCCGCCTACTTTCTTAAGCCCCAGCTCGGAGCTCGGAGGCGCTGCGGTTCCTCGGGGCGGCTCTGCCGGCTGCGCTGTCCCCGCAGAGCCCCGCAGAGCCCCGCAAAGCCCCACAGAGCCTCCGCCGCTGCCGGGGGCTGAGCGAGCCCGGGCTCCGCAGACCCGCCGCCCGCAGGGCGCTCTTGGTGCACAGGGAACGGCAGTGCCACGGGCACAGGGATGCTCTCCTGCATCTCACATCAACCTCGCCTCCGCCCGCACACGGCTGTGCGCAGACAGACAGGAGGACAGACAGACACCCGAGCCGGGCACAGCCCCACGCCCGCATCTCGCCGGGAGAGCAGCGACAACCTTCGGATGCCATCGACAGCACAGGAGGGTGTTTTGTTCCGTAACACTTTTGTTCACGTTGCAGCACTCCAACCTCACCCTGCGCACGGGTGCTCCCCGTGCTTGCCCGAGTGAGATTTCTCTGCTAGGATCTCTAAAAGTTCTCTCTAAATCTCATTAAATCCTAGGGATGCGGGCGGGAGAAGCCACCGCGCAGAGCCCTGTCCGTGCCGGCGCTGGTGAGCCGGAGGCGCCGCCGAGCTCCGGGCACTTGCGCAGCCACTGCCGAAGTTCGTCCGCCCCCTCGAAGCGCCCACGAAGGAACCCACTTCCCACAACGTGAATAGGTCAGATAAACACTGCCCCTTCTCATTTTATTTATTTATTTATTTATTTTAAATTATTATTCCTCTGTGCTTTTCTGAAAACTCCGGAACAGCGTGTAAACAGGCTGGAGCAAATGCGGCATTTGCGGCGGAGAGCTGTCAGTCATTAAAAGCCAACAAACCTTTGCAAAGCAGGAATGCGGCAATAGGGACCCATTGTGAGCTGACAATGGGCTCCAGAGCCTCCAGGCACCAAAAGCAGCCCGCCTTACTTTTAAGTCCATTGTCAGCAAAGTCCACGACAAAGCATTTCCCCCGCGGCTAGACAAAATATTCGCCGTGGTACGCTCGTAAAGAAACACAAGTCTTCTGTCTAACTTGCCGCCTTAAAGCCACAGCAGCCGCCCGCCGGGGCTGCCAGAGCCCCGCTGCGCCGGCCGCTGCCTGCCGGCATCCCGGTTTGCCCGAATCCCTGCCGGCATCCCCGTTTGCCCGAATCCCTGCCGGCATCCCCGTTTGCCCGAATCCCTGCCGGCATCCCGGTTTGCCCGAATCCCCGCTCGCCTCCTGCCTGCCCTGCCCTGCCCTGCCCTGCCCGCTCGGGGAGGCGCGCCGGGACGGGCCCGGGGCCACCTTCCCCAGGGTGTTTGAGCCCTGCCGGGGCAACCCCGAGCGCCGGAGTTCCTCGCCGCAGGGCTCGCGTTACATCCCTGCATCCGAGCCGGCCGGTGACGCCGGGAGAGCCGCGGACAGATAAGGGGGAGTAATGAATGCGGCCATGTATCAATGACTGAATATCTGCAAGAACGGTAAAGATCTCAGTAGGGAATCATGATTAGAGATGTGAAAGGCCAAATGGCAAAATCCCAATAGTAACAATGCATCTGTTCATTAATGTGTGAATATGAGTAATATGAAAATTTAACACAATTATAAGCCCCCTCAGCAATCCTGATGGCATAAAATAGATTGTGGTGATCTAATCAGTGCTTCCCCTGTTGAAATACTGTATGTTAAATATTCAAAATAATATTATATAATTTTTTTTTCCTTTAAAAACCTCCAAGCAATCATATTAAACTGATGTCCTAACTTAGTCTCAAACATCTCTTGATTTGAACTGCCATTTTTACGTAAGACACTTCAACACAATTTTGACACAGAATCAGCAAATAATCGTCCTTCTGCTAATACTTAAAAATGATTTAAAGTTCTTGAAAGAACTTTAATTCCTGAAGACAATAGCTTCCCACTCCTATAGCTTTATGAAGCCAAAGAGCTAGATTAGATTACAGCTTGTTTAATTCTATTATATACCATGTTAACATACTGTACTTACATAAAATATGCTATTCATATACTCAGCCTATCTCATTTCAGTAACTGCTTGTGAAATAACTTATGCACCGTATCTTGGAAAAAAATATTTATTATGTCATTTATGTACCCCATTAAAAAAAAAAAAGATTTGAAATTTGCACATATTAAATAAAAATATTTTTTAATATTTAATGTTTAAATGTTTAAAAGGTTATGATAGTTGAGGTTCCATGAATTACACAGAAACAGTCATCCTTTGTTCAGCTTTTTTTAGACTTCATTGGGAAGGTGATGCTCTCACATTAAGAAATAAACATTACCTCTTGTCAGCAAGGAAGACATTCTCTGGATTCATTGGAAAGCCAGTAAAACTTTTAATGCTTGCACATATAATGTGCAGCTTGAAACTGGGAAAAGTGGCTTGCACACCATTCCTCTCCTCTTGGATTCCCCAAAACCATGTTTTCTACATGCAAGATCTGAGCTATATTGTGACAGATTTTAGATGTGCATCAGGTCAGCTATGTATTACAATGATCTGTATTTCCAAAAAGCTACACATGGTGTTGTGAGTATGGTGATGATGCATAATTCCTCCTAACTCCACCTTCAAGAAGAACCCAGAATTACCTATCCCCTTTCCTTCTTCCAAGTCCCACTTGAGCTAAGAATCCCCCCATTACCTATTTGCAGTGTAGGTCCTATGGCATATAGTAAACCAATCCCAAGTCATGGCACAGTGTGAATACATCTACAAGACATATTCACAGTCTTGTGAATATGTGAATTATCAACAGTCAGTGATTAATGTTTGGGAAACATTTTTGTTGCAGACACACTATGAGAAGTGTTGCATGTTGTTGCAGAAGAGAATTACTGATAGGGCACCAAAGAGAAGGACTGAGATGGAAAGAAGAACAGGAATCATTAACTAAACATTGGCCAAGAGGCGCCTGACTGAATAAACAGAGATACAAATTAATCCACAAAAATGATTTCTGCTGTCTCTATTCAACACATTTATCAGTCATTAGCTCTTTCTAGAGATATTTATGGCACATTTTGTTTTTCTTCTTTCATCCCTGCCTCTGTTGCTCACATATGCTTCTCTGCATCACCGCGTATGGCAGCGCCCACTGGTGAGTGCCTCCGCCTGTGCCAGCAGCTCCCTGGCTCCCCGGTGCCCCCTGGTCCCGCCACTCTCCCTCTGTGCCAAGCACCATCCAGACTGACTCCCTCACCCACAACAATGAGTCTTGGAGACTGATGCCAGCAGCCAGTGATTCTCATGCAGGCCTTTAGCACATGGAATGAAACCACTTTCCTTGGAGTTGTGAGAGTCTCACTTTCACTGCTCTGATCTGCATGTATGGATGCATCTGAACATCCACTGAATTGCTCTTACACTACTGGAAAGCAAATCATCTCAGTAAATTAACATTAAATGGCTTTTAAATCTAATTTTTGGTATGCTAACAAGCATGCCACTGTCCCTCTACTCCTGCATTTGATATTTAAATACAGCTTCACTGACTTATTTGCTTAATAGCCCTCAAGTTTTCACACTGGGAAAGGAGCGGGTTGTTTCCAGCAAATGGACAAGGCTACAAAGCCATAGTAATAGGGAGGCACAATTTCTATCACTGTCTGCTACACTGCTATTGAATTTAGTCTACTTCCTGAAGTTCATTTTTTTTTTTTGAGCATTGTAACTCCCCTTTGGGAGTGGACCTAATCCTACTCTCAATTCAGGGGCAGCACAGATGCACGTGTACCTGGACCTGCCTCGGCAGCCCTCCAAAAACTGTCCCACAGCACAGCATTCCCTACAGGCCTGACCTCTCCAGTAGCTCTTTTCAATCCATGCTCCCGGGTCACAGTCCTAGAAATCCACTTATACAAGCTTAGAATGGTGTTTGGTGCCAAATCTCTATTACCTCTCTCTGCTCCTGCTGGTTATTTACTGAAAGCAAACTTTGGTCTCATGCAGCTGCCTGCTTCCAGAGAAAGGCATGCAATTCCAACATGCTGTAACAAGGTGAGGAATGGGAGCTCTCCACATGAGGCCCAAGGGACATTTTTGAAAAAGAAATTGGAGAGAAAGTTCTGATGTTATAAAGATGTTATGATGGAAGGGAAGGAGGCTGATGTAAGTTGACTACAAGAGGAGAAGCGTGAGTCCTGGAACCTCGCACTTGCATGGTGTCTAGATGTCCAAGGATGGGTGCCCTCCCAAGGAGATGCCCAAAGCTTTCCCTCCTCTGTAACTACAGTGAACATATCTTGTCCCGGGCTGAAAGAGAGATATATCTTAGAAAAAAAGTAAAAGATATTTGGCCTTGGCAAGGATATGAAGTGTAGCAAGAAGAGAGAGAAGCCAAGAGTTGCTCAATGCCCAGTCAGCCCACCAAACATTTCCTGCCAACACGTCTTATTCCTATAGGAAGGAGTATTTGGTCAGCACAAATTATCATGACTGAACTTCAACATTGCCTGATACCCCTTCCATTTCTGGTAAGCACCTACCTTGTATTAAGACAGCACTGGCAAACACTGAGCTGGCACCCATTATTCACCTTTTTCTTCTGCTATGGTCATAAATACATTCCACCTGTCAGTCACAGTTCCACTCAGTGTTCCTACAACCCTCACCTATCAAGATGCCACCCCATTGGCACTCTGTTCTCTGTTCATGTACCACAACAAACCCTCACTGGTCTAAATCAGGAAATGAGATTAAGGGCAGATTTCCACTCTTCTTTTAAAAGAGCAGATACAGAAGATAGATAGAAGAATTTTCTCCTTTTATGCCCTCATTTTTTATTAAGAAGATCTTACCTATACAAAATCAGAAATAATTTTCATAGCAAGGAAAAAAAAGCAACTATTATGAAGAAATGGCAGGTTACATAGACATGCAGCATCTGCATACACATATGGTTCTCCATCAACAGAATCATGCTTTTAGGGAACTACTTGCAGCTAGGCAAGACACTATGAATCATGAGCAGGCACAACACAGAATGTATTTAAATTTGGAAATCAAAGACCACAAAACATAAATTTTTCTCTTGCCTTCCAGGAAATACTGCAGTTTTTCACCAGTTTAAACAGTTTAAACTTTTGGAGCAGACACTAGGAAACACCTCTATAAATGTAAATATTGTTTAAATGTAGGACATGGTTGCTCAGGCATGATAAGCAAAAATGTGGTGCTGAGTACAATACTACCTAGGGCTTCTCTGACTGGACAGGAAGTGCTGTGATGTTGGGTTCTGTGGGTTTGGGTTTTTTTAATACACAAAATGTTTTTCAGTCTTTGGGTACAAACTCACAGAGCTGAACCAAACTTTCAAGTTACAATATTAGGAAGCTGTGATGCTCTGGCCAGCGCATCACAGTACGACTCTTACTGCACCACTCCATCACAACCACTGTGCAGAAAACAGCTGGGCTACATATGTCCATGGGTAGCTTCCAAGCCTGCTAAAAAGCTCCCTTCTCTGGCAGAGATAACCAGCCCTCCTGCTCGTGGAATCTCTAGTTCCATCCTGGCCACATGTTAGCTCACATAGCTTTTAATTTCAGAGGACAAAATCAACTCCTGTATCCACAGATGACTCTAGTCACCTGTGGTGCACAATGACATCAGGTTACCATTGCATTCTTGTTGCACATAGAGCCTAATTTTGTGTATGCTCAAAAATACAACACTTGTTTTCAAGTTGTTTGCTCTTTTTTGCAATACACATCAGGCTGCTTTGATGAAGTATATGCTGTATGAATTATAAGACATTTTTATGGTCATTTCTGGTAAAAGAGCACTACTTTTTGTGTTTAAAAAATAATTCACATAGCCAGAAAAGGTTCCATGGCACCATAAATAAATGATTTAAGATTTTAATATCCAAATCAATAATCTATGAATGTCACATACCCACAATATACAAAACAATTATTTTCACAACTGCTCATCAATGCCTACTGCCAGTCTCATAAGAAAGTTACCTAAAAACAGGGGGATGTTTATTAGGAAGAAAAGGTTAGAATTGCCCTCAGATACACTAAACTACCAGTTGTTGAACTAATTATCCCTCTGCATGTAAACAAGGAGCCTGCAAACCACACCACAAAGCAGGAACACGTGGCTAGGCAAGACAGGGGAAGAGCAGAGGGACTTCTTAAGCTAGATTTGAGGCCAAAACCAGCATCTCAATCAATGACACCCTCAGGAACAGCCAGGCTGAAATTGTCTGAAATGTTCATAGTCCCCATCCCTGAACGCACTGGCAGTGTGCTCTTCAGGCTGTCTTGTTTCACTGAGCAGTCACCCACTCCAGCAGCAGTGTCACACCCCACACAGGAGATGTGTGATGTGAGGACATCACACCAGTCCTTCAGCCTCCCAGCAGGAGAGACAATGTTCATTTACTGGGGGTTACACAGAACACAGCCAAGATGTTCTCAGCTTCCATCCTCTACTGGTATACAGCCTCAGGACTGAGCCAGCTTCCAGAGTGTGAAAAATGCAGGTATTTCTCCAAGTCTCTCTGTCAAACACTCTTCTTGACTGACAATGAGATGGCCACAAAGCCCATCTGAGGCCTAAATACCTGAGAAAATGACCTCTCTCATGAGCACATTCCTGAGCTAGGGAACAAGCCTGCATTCCTGCTCTCACCTCAGAACAGGGAATTCCAGCTCCATCTCTGCTATGTTTAACATGCTAACTTGTAGAGCATATACTCCATTGCCTTACATACCTTAGACAACAGACCTCATCAAGGTCATCATATTATTATGCTAATAACCCCCCAAAGCATGGGGCTGTAAGCTGCTGCATGATAATTGCCACCCCTTCCACTGTTGAGGGTGTGGAGATCATATTCATGTGCCAGAACAGCTGGTGTGTGCTTGACTCACACCTCCATTAATCTGGCCTTACACATCAAGCCTGGAGCCACTGCTGGTTGCCTCAGATTATTTATATGGAGGTGGGGCTGCATAACTCACAGGACAACCCCAAATTGTTCTGAAAAAACAACCGGAACAGTGTAGTTTGTAGTCACTGCTCAGTTACCCTCCATTTAAATATCCATTTAAAATACACAGCAGGATATGGCTGGTTCAGGAATGGATGCAGCCTGCCCTTCCCATTCCTTCAGCAGAGCAGTGGTGTCCTCCAGAGCAGGGCTCTGTGAACAGCACAGGACATTGTCACGCAAAGGACAATGTATCTTTTGTCACTAAAATTAGTTGGGATTTGGTGCTTTGGATCCCCAAAAGAATTCAGGAGCATAAATCCCATTCTGGAAAGGAACTCGGGTCTGGCTGCCTCTGGAGATCCCGGCCAGGGAGTTGGCCCAAAGAATACATTCTGCCAAATGAGGCGTTTCATTGGCACAAGTGTTGCTGCAACATCTTTTTCAGCACATACAATATTTAGGATTATTCCAGCTCCCCGCTAGTGCTGTCTTCTTCACCCCTAATTAAAATAATATGTAAGAATGAAGTAAGTTTTTGAACCTTATCAAACTAAATAAAATAAAAGTTAAATTTTTAAATGTGCCCAGTACTTTCCTGATGTACAAAAAATAAATACATGAAACAGAGTAACTCACTTTCAAACACCTGAGCAGCAGCTCCTTCCTTTTTAATTGAAGTTCCAACAGTAGGAATCCTTATGAAAAGAAGGGCAACAGTGAAATTTAAAAAAAAGCCTCTCCTATACATGAAAAAAAAAAGAATTCTGTCTTATTCTGTGTTCTTCAGCTTTCTAATGCCCTTTAATTCCTGGAATCTCTAAATGAAAGAAGGAATTGATTTTCTCAGGAGTGGTCCACCCAGCAAAAAAACGTGTGTCAGATGACAGATGGAGGTAGTATTCTGAGCTTCACTGAAATTCTGAAACCTCAAAGATATTTTAATATTTCCAGAGACTATTTCAAGAGTAACAACACAAAAACAGAGACATCCAGAATTAAGTAACACTAAATTTCACTTGAGTTTTGTTCTTCTGTCTCAGTTGGACAGAGACAGTCCAACAGAATAGATATTCCCCTGAAATACATTTTTGTAGTAGTGCTACCAATAGAGCTAGTTCTAATTAAAGGGTTATAATAGCTTCTTAATATTAACAGAGGGCCATATTTTTGGTCTGCTAATTTTTTACATCTTCAGCACCTTCTTGATAAGTAAGAGGAATTTAAAAAAGGAATTCAGTAAGATGACTATACACAAACTTTTTACAGGTATTGACACATCATTACTGATGTTCTAGGGAGATTCCATGGCTTATCCTTTGACCAAAAAGATCTTTGTGCTGATCTGTCACTTTTAAAGCAATTTACTATTTTCTTGAACAAACCCTAAAGAAACAAAGCCCCGTGAGCCCCTAAAAGTGTGCAATCTGAATAACCATAAAACATAAATTGAGAGCTACAGTGTTTGGCTAGAATTTCAGGGAAATCCTTGCAAAGCTCAACTACTCCACCTCTGAAATCCTAAATTCAACACAATGTAACACTTCACATACAGTTTCTATAGCATACTTACCTGAAAATCTCAGAGCAACTTACTTAAAAATGGAAAACAAATTGAGTCCTGAAGTGCTGGCAATTTTCCTCAAAATGAAAAATGCAAGGATTATATGTGATGAAGCTGAGGAGACAGTTTTCTAAAAAGCCCCTCTTCCAGCCCTGGCCACTGCCATCCCTTCCCATCACCAAAAGCCAGGCAGCTCTGGCCTCGGGAGCATGGGCTGCCAAGGGAACTGCTGATCCCTGGGGCTCCTCACCTCCCAGCCTTCCTTCCACGCCTCGACAAAGAGTCTTATTTGGCAACACAACAGAGAAACAGGAAGAAATAAAAGGGAAAAAGTAAGCAAAACAAGCACTCTTGTCACAAAGTTGCAGCTTCCACTACTGAGGCCTGCTTGAGGTTTGGGGTTATTCTGGGTTAACCATGGCTGCTTTGGGAAACACTCACATGGCTCCCGGGCATTCCCAGCTCCCCCTGTGCCCATCCCGGAGAGCATCAGGGTGGGGAGCTGGCAGGGGCAGAGCCCCGCTTCCGAATGGAAGCCAGGAAATATCCTGCTGCAGCTGTACTTGTGACTGGCATAATCAGCAGCTTCCATTCTCCTCCCTCACCCTGTATTTTTTTTTTTTTTGACAGCTGTCTTCCTATCTTCCCAACAGGTGCTATTAGGCCCTGAACAATGGTGAAGGCTTTTAAGCCACTGCTGTTGACAAGTGAAAGGGAACAACAAATGGCTCAGTAGTGCTCTTCTCCCAGGGTCACTCAACCAATGGTAATAGTTATTATTTTTATTTATTAGCTCTGTGGCACTGTCCTCCATTGTACCTCCCCTTTCCGTGACAGCAAGGAGCTTTTTAACTTTTAATAGAAATGGGTGAGCGCTTAGCTCCTGAGCTGGCTCTTTCTGCAAAGTGCACAGCTAATGAATGTTGTCCATTTATATCTGGATAATTTATGATGTCAGCGCAGCGGAGGTGGGGAGGGCTGGATCCAGATGTGGCCATTACTTACTCTGCCAAGAGAGCACGGGGAGGTGGAAGTGGACAGAACGAAGAGGTTCTCTCACCCTGTATTTGGCGCTGTTTTTCAGGATAATTACAAGATTAGCAGATAAATATGACATTCCCTCTTTTGTGGTTGATGTAATATTTCTTTTTCCTCCTTAGCATTTTGCTGACTGCATCATAATCCTCTTCAGAGAACAATGGCAGGTGGAAGAGAAGTTAATTTGCCCTTAAATGAAAATGACTGCGTGCATTTAAACAATGCACTCAGAAGTGCTATTGCCAGGAGAAATAATTGTGCCTAAATGTTTACTCATCCTAATATATTTCTGATCCACATATATTTATTAGATGAGGTGACTCAATTAATAAATGGTATGCAAAAGATAAACCCTATCTAATGCAAACCCTGTGTTGTCACTGTCTTGGCAAACCAGGTAAATATGAAGGAAAATCAGGCCATTCCATGCCCAAAACAGTAAACCAGCAAGTGACCTGGAAATACAAATACACTTGAAAATGTAAAGCTAAAACCACCAAAACACCGACATATTTTGGAACTGGTTGGTTTAGAGTCATGTGTTATTGATCAAACTGAGGCAATAGCATGCACATCTCTTGATCATCCGGACCCGTTTATTTAAATAAGTTGACATGATCGTGTAGTGAAAGGGCTACAGACTGTGGATGTACTTCGTAGAGAAAACATGTACTATTATAATTTGAACCTAATGATAACATTGAAAGAACCTGAAAACACTCATTTGGGATGTTACTAAAACAATTAAAGGAATTATAAAAATTGAAAACAGAAAATTTGAAAGGATATCCCCCTGAAACAACAAAAAACCTCATACAGTAGGCCCAGATTTCTATTCTTTTTCAAAATATGACAGACAGTTTTACCACTGGAAGTGAGAATTAAAGCACGTACGCCTGATGCTAAACAACTACACATCCTGAATTCCTCTTGCACAACACATGTGAACACAAAATCTTAATCATCCATTGCCAGACACCAGAAGGACAGGAACAATAGTATTATTAATAATAGCATAATAAAAAAGGTATGCTATAAATCAAAGCTTATGAAGTGCAGGTAGTTTCAGAGTAAATCAGACTACTAGTTGTGATGTAAATGATATTTGCAGGAAATCAGTATGTCAAATTAGGTAGAAATTATTAAGGCTAATGTCATCCTTCGACTTGCCTAAAATAATCTTCCAAGACTTGCACACAGGTTTCTCCACTGAAGTACAGCATTCCATCTGCCTTGACAACTCGTTCTGTTTGTTCTCATTTGTCTCCATCCATGGATTTTTTGGATTCTGTTATTTTCAGCATAAATAGGGTGAGGAAATACATTGGGTTTCCTTTTGGTTAAGCATTTTTCTTTCTGAGTTAGGAGATAACATCGAGATACACGGGTGGTTCAGCCATGTAACAGCTGTGACAGGTAATCCCCAAATACCCGAAGAGAAATCAGAGGAAGTCTATTATGCATAGGTCTTTAACATAATAGTTCTAGACAAGGGGAAAGGAAAGTCAGAAAGTAAAAGCAGAAAAGTCAAAGAGGAAAAAAGAGAAGAGAGACAAAGAATGCTGAGAACAAGGAAAGAACAAGACTAAGAAAGGGGTCTCATTTGTCAAATCCAAAACGTACTTATATCACACAATGCACTGAAAGAGCAGGAGAGTCAGGGCAACTCGGCAGCCACTCCCTTGCTACTGAAAACTGCCACCAACACGGAGCCACTCCTCAGCCATCAAACAGGTCACTGCAGCAGCCTGGGCAAACGTGAAACAGCTGTAACAGTAACTTATCAGAAAAGGCAACAGGATTTCGATTGAAGCATAAACTATGCCTTCAAATTACTGCCAGCATGCCAAAGAGAAAACATCTTTTTTATCACAGAGGAATCTCACTCATACCCTGCAGCAGAACTTTTTCAGACTACTTTAGAAAACTTAAGACTTCCTTCATTCACCTTAGGATGATAAAACTTCCTCTGCAAATAGTTGTCCAGATCTACAAGAAGGCTCATCTGCATTTAGGATGGGTTCATGAATCACCAAGGACCAGTAAGATGAATGCAGGGCAGGAACAGAATACCTTCCCCAGAACTAAGGTCGTTCACTGGGCAGCTCTTTACACAATGATGACAATCAACAGGCACTACATTACCCCTGATAAAAAGAACACAGACCCCAGACATACAGAAAATGTCAACATTTCCTGTGATGAAGTTATTTTGAAACAAGAAACAGTTCTCTCACCTCTGCAGTACCAATCTCATCAATGACCACCTAGAACTAGCCTTCTCTCTCTTCATCCAACAAACTTGTCTATGTCATTCTGGGACCTAATTTGTTTCACTAAAAACAAGACAGGACTATGTGCACTCATCCTTACAGATTTCTCAACTACCCATTTAAGAAAGCTTGCCCTAGTGCCTGTTCCCTAGACCTAAATTCGGAATTAACTAACTCCTTTCTGCAATTCCAAAGCATTCACCTGTGTAGTCCTAATGACATCAGTGAAGGGGAAGTTTAAACCAAACGGAAGCAGGATGAACAAGTTTAGATGAAGAAAGAACCACTTAGAAGAGATCACCTTCTCTGCAGCATCTGTAGTTCAGGATCCTACTGATTCTTCACTTAGGTGTGGTGGTAAGAGACATCTGGGTTCTGCTGTGAATGGGCAGGAGCGGCGCTTTGCTCTATCAGACAGAAATCTGGTACACTGGTACCAGATCTTTGTATTTGTGTTCTCATCTTGATTATTTCTACCTTTCACGCCACAAAAGGAAAAAGGCATCTTCTGAAACAGCTCTGACTGTTTTAACAAGGTGTCTCTCCAAAGAACCTGGCCTCACATTCAAAATGGTCAGTGGGACATCTGCCTACTGAAAGAACACCCAGCCCCAAACTTCCAAGTACGATTGTGATCTCAAGCACTTACTAAAGGACTGGGACACATGGAATAACCTGAAAGTTAGCTAGACAAACCTTTACAATGAGCTGGACCCATACTCAGGAATGCAGTCTTGCAAGACCTGCCAATAAAAGTGGGTGCTTTTTGGGAGTGGCAACTCCTTCAAATAAAGATCAAATCTGTAAATGAAGAACATATTGCACAAAAAAAAACATCCTTGAAAAGAAACCAAAGAGCAGATCTGTGCAGGGATCTCTGCAGCTCTACTGCTGAGATTTCTGGCTCTAACTCTTTTTGTCTTTGTGGGGTAGCTCTGAACATTGACTAAAACCACCTCAAAGTCCCTAAGAAACTCAGCTGAATTTTAATGTTTGCATGGAAATTACTTCTGTCAGGTAACTGTTGGTGCAGTTGTGAAAAAAATAAATCCAAGTCCAGTATCAGTTGCACCTCAATTTTAACACTGAAACAGCTAATGCTGATGAACTCTGAAGAATAATACCATTAGCAAACTGTTATATGGAATCATATCTTTTGCGATTTAATTTTGTGACTAACACTGACATCTCAGTATGGTACCTATGCTTTTTTTCAGACACAATGCTCAACAATATGCAGTTTACACAGAGATTCATTTCACATCTAGCAAGAGATGTTTGGAAAAAGAACTACATGCAATGCATCTTTTCTTTTTCAATGTTGAGATAAAACTAGGGCTGAGATGGAAATATTTGCTCTTAAACCCACCTCTCTCTGGGTAAGATAGAGAAGTCTTTGAATAAATTTATATAAATGTCCCTCTGGTATGTAGATATGAAGGAGAGTCATACCACATACATGTCTGTATGCCAGAAAAGGACCCAGAGTCAATATCAAAAGTGGTGGAGGGAAACAGAGGGATGTGGGGCTCCTGTGGAGTGAGGCAAATGACAAGGATAAATTCCCAGATTGCTTGAGAACAGCGTTTCTGGGAAGGTGGGGTGTGGAGTAATTGCAGAATGGTGTAATAGGGAATTTAACAGATCAGAAAAGGCTGAATAGGGTAACAGGCCCATTGTTCAGAAAGTTCTCTTTTGTGACCAGGCTTTAAGAGAATGCCAGAGAAACAAATGACTTAATCCTGGGGGGATGCTATGGCATAAATGAAAGTAGTCTATACCCTGAAAGCCGATGGAATAAATTTCTGTATCACATAAGCACACTGACGACTGCAGCTTTCAGCAAAGTCTTAAAACTTTGCAATAGGCAAAACCCTCACAGCCATGCCCTGCAAGGTCCCCCTTTCCCTCTTCAACAGCATTTTTAAATGTACTTTGTGGGCAGACAGGGGAATAAGTCACATGAATGACAAACAGACATGGTCAAATGCCATGTAAAGCATGACGCTCACAGGGTACATCAGGAGGAAAGAATTCTTCAGTGCTGGCTTACCTTCTCTCCTATATTCTAACCCCTGAGCTAATCTTGGAGCCTCCTGGTTCTATGGACACAGCCACTAAGCAGCACACCAATTTACACAGCTTCTTGCTTCCTTGCTAAAGGAATGGAAGTGCTGTAAGGGACACAGGGTGCAAAATGTTGGCTAACCTTCCAACCTAAGCATCATGTGTCTCTGGGGAACTTTCCCATTTCTTAAGCCTTTTTAAAGCAGATGATAGAGTTGGAGGATCCTGAGACATCAAAGACAGCATTTTTCCAGTTACTTTAACACAAGCTGAATCAAGAATACAGAAAGGACAGCCTAATTTAAAATGTAAAGGCCACACTCTAGGGCATAATATAGAATATACCTTTCCAGAATATGAAATACCTCTCCTTGCAAGGATGGCAGAATAGGCAGTGTTAAAAGTGACACCATCAGCTTTGGCTTTATAAACAACAGAAGAGACAGGATATTATGGTTCAAGGTGGGTTTTTTGTTGTTTGTTTGTATTTTTAATAGGAAAAAAGGTAGAAATACACATTTCTTAGTTACCCATAATTTCTTAATGGAACTAACAGAGTTTTAATTAAGAAAGAAAATAATCTTGAGCTCATTCTAACTCAGGCAGAAAAGTGAAATGTAAAAATGTAATGCAGCAATCCCCAAACCAAACTTTTTCCAGATCTTTATGAAACTCAGCTTCTAATCTTCAAATTCCTGCTGCACCTAAATGGAACCTACTACCTGGTTCTAAATTTGGCTACAGAAATTCTACAATTCTCTATGAGTCTTTTGAATGAAATTCCATTCTAAAACAAGTAACAGAGAAAAATTAATTTGCCTTCCAAGAATTCAGGGTAGGAGATGAGTAGCTCAGCTGTGACTTGTGGCTCACTTGGTAGGCAGCGCGTTTTACTTTTTATTCTTCTTCCCTCTCCTTTTGCCAGAGTAAAAAAAAAGATCACCATAGGTGCACATTTCTAGAGAGCTCTGCACAAAAGATAGGCTTCTGCAAAGCCCTGATCTGACTTTAATTGAAACACTTGTTTCCATATATATTACAGATACTTTTTGTGTAAGAGTTTAAAACATATAAAAGCAGCTATTACTGCTTTGAACATTTCTAACTCAGAAAAAAAAAAATCAAGGCATGAAAAGTTTCCTCCATCCTATTTAAATTACATTGAGGTAGTTCTCTGTGGGGCTACTACAAATTCCTTTAACCCCACCAGTCTCTTAGCTACATTAAATTAATGATGCATCTCAAGCACTCACTCTTCTGCAGGAGAGTGTGGAATCTCCAGTCAGACATCTACAATTCACTAAATTGGAAACATCGACTTAAGGGAGACATCAGTGCGTTATCCTTGCAGACAATATTATACTTTAATGCAAAACACAGATAATATTTAGAGGAGTTAAGGAGATGAGGTGTATGTTGAGTGGATTTTTCAGTGTCAGTAGGGAGAGGCTTCAAATCACTTCAGTGCAGTTCTCCTGACAACTAAACCATTCTAGGTTCATCAGCATGTAATCCTTCTTTATATGAACACCCCAAACACCCAAATTGTTCCAGCAGTCCCTACTACAGTGTGTTTCTGCTACTCTATACAATACTTCAATTAAGGCTGAGCTATATTAATTATGATTATAAAAAAAATGTATTTCCCACAATGCCCCTTTTTGTCCACTGTTATAACTCTTCACTCCCAAAGCTGTGTTTATAATGAAACGTGTGGTGTATTTTCCATTAAAAGCCTTGGCAGGAGTTTCTGTAGATTTTCTCATGTATTGCAAGTTCAATACTCTTTCTGCATTTGCTTCACAATAACCAGTCCATTTCCAAGTGATTAATTTTCTATTCTAAAACAATGCATTCCTTTCCCCTCTCATTTTGCTGGTGTGGGGTTTTGGTTTTTTTTTTCCTTTTCTTACCGAGAGAAAAAAATTCTTTTTCAATGACATCATGGTATAAAATTTTCAAAGCAGGTTTTAGCGGGAGATATGCAGATTGCTTTGAAAAGTTACCCTCATAAATAACAACAAAGTACTGAATTATCAAGGCTGTAACTCAGTCAAGAGGTGCTGTAACTATTTAAATTATATGACCTCAGCAGAACCTCTTGATTGAATTGCAGCCTTTCATTAAACCGGGCACTCTGTATTATTTTCTCTGAACTAGAGTAAATCAGGACGGTAAAGAGATTAGCCCCCAAGCCCATCTCTTTGTGATCTAGAGGCATATAATATTTAACTATTACCTCGATTTTGTAACTTAAAAAGCCTGTGCATAATCTACTGTGTCAATAATTCCCTTCCCTGTCTAGGGCATGACGACACTACAGAAACACTACTGGGTAACCCAGGTACATTCAGAAACTATAAGGCTTGTCAAGGAGCAGGATCCCACTACTGAAAACTAAAGAAAGGGGGGGGGGGGAAGGAGGCAGAAGAGAAACTGTAGATTCATAACACTGCCAATTCATTCACAAAAAGCTGGAAACCAGAAGAGACCATTAGCTCATCTAGGCTCATCTTCTATATATATTACTGAATATTCATTATTTCATCAACCAAAATCAAACCGTCCTCTGATTTATTTCTAACTACCATTTTACTAGAAGAGAAACAGCTGGCCTCTGAGTCAGGACATTCCATAAATATCTCCTTGCTTTTACTGGAAAGATGTGTGTGTAGGGATGAGGGTGGAGGGAACCAGGGTACTTTTAACACTCTCTCTGTTCATCTCCAGCTGGCTGATGTAATGCTACCTTCATATTTGCAGAGAGACAACTTCCATACCAGTGATTCCCAAACAACCACATGGCAACAGCATCAACGTTTTGGAACTTTTTATGGAGTGGGTCCACACAAGAGCTCCCATGCTCGTGCAAGCAGCCACTGCAGTGGGCCAGCAGGGATCCCTCCTCCCAGGAGTGCTTTGCAGGCTGCTCAGCATGGCTTGGGAGCATGATTTGGAGGAACAAGTTTGCTCACGATTCGTATCATACCCTGGAACAAGATGGCGCTTTCCTCAACTGGCCGTAATGTGCTTCAGTTTTCCTTATTGCTTGGACTTTGCCTCCTTTTCAAAGCCCCTACTTTTAACTCGGTAAGAGAAAAGCTACAGTAAGTCCCTTTTCCTATTTTCTTATATTTGTGTAGCTGTTAGACATTTTGCAAAGGAGGGGAGTACCAGCCAGCCTCTCACAACAAAAGGGCTACTGTCACTGCGCCAGTCCCAGACATGGTGGAAAGCAGCCCACAGGAAAAGGCCTGGCTCCAGTGCGAGGCTCCGGCCGAGTACAGTCACTGCATTCACTCAAATTGGCAACAGGTCTCAGTGTTCCTGGCTTTGAGCTGTGAACAAGGGTTGGGATTGAATAACCAATTATACAACCGCTGACTGAGTTTATCCAAGGTTTGCAAACTGCTATAATAGCCCAGTATTCACTGACTGTTTTATCCTTTTCCAGATATAGTGTCATATCTCCCCTTGTGCTCCATTTACATGTCACTTTATTACATATATCCATTAAAAAGGTTAATACAATGTCACAGTCAATGCCTAAATGTTGCCATTCAGTATCTTCGCCTTGCTCCCTGCTACATTTCACATTCACACATTTCTTTCTCTCCCCCTCTCCTGTGGGCTTTGCTCACTCACACTCGCACACTCTTTCCTGCTGCAAGTTAAATCAATTTGCTGTCAAGAATATAGAGCAGAGCATGAACAAAACGGTAGCCAAGAGTCAATAGAGTAAAAACTGCATGCTCCCTGAAGTTGCCAGTCATGGTGAGCGCTCTGTACCACCAGTGACGGGAATAACCTTTAAAACTCCAAAAGTTCAGAGAATCACTTAAATTTGTAGACACTGTTGAGATTCCCTGAATCACCTGGGTCTCTTAAATTATCAGGAAAGTTCACTTGCTAAAAAAAAAAAGTCTTTGAACTAGCTTTTCTTACTTTTAGATAAACTTTAAACATACCACTAACTGTTCTTCTCTGATTTTTAACACTTCCCAACTCGACCCCACCTACAACCCAGACGCGTAGGAGGCTGGAAAAGACTGGAAAAAAATAGAGCCAAAATTCTCTACATCTTCCTGTGAATTACTGATAGAGATTTTGTTTGAAGTTGTTCGTTATTTTTCTCTTTTGTAAAAGATTATTGTTTCTGATCAAATCGATCATCTCTGCACAGAATTTTGTTACTGAAAATAAGAAAATTACTCAAAGTCTTCTACGGGTTCATTTTTTGAGATAAAGGGATTCATATCACTTACTAATATTTTTGTTTACTACTGCCCTATTAACAAAAAATAGGGCAAGAAATCAAAGGCAATATTTTACGTTTTGATTTTATGCAATACAAATGTCTGCTGTTTGCATCACTGGCAGAAAGGTACAACTTTTGAGTAAGGTAGAATTTCTGAGATGATCAGTACAGCAGGAGATCTCCAGTGGTAACACAGCAAAGCTATATTTATTTAACAAAGCCCAGTTTAATTTCTGATCATAAAAACTGATTTTCATCTAACTTTTTCACTTTTTACAGTTAGGAGTAGGGCAGTTCAGAAAAAAAAATAAAGAACTTGAGGATATTTTTCATTCTCCCTCAATTTTCTGGGGCTTGAGATTTCATCTTTTCAGTGTCTTACCACGCAAGCCATGGACACGGACAAAATGTTTTTAAAAAAACTACTTTTGTAGAGTCTAATTGTTTATTTACTGATTATCAGTCAAGAAAGTGCACAAATATTTGAAAATCATTTAAGCTGAGGGCTTTATCAACTCATCATCAGTGTGTGAATTTTGACTGCAATAATGAAAGAATATTTTTTCCCAATATGCCCCTCTGCAAAGCTACATGAAATACACTGTTCATGGGAATCATACACTAGTCCCACTCAGTCAAGACAAAGTCATTCACTGGGGTAAGAATTTAAAAAAATATTTTGGGTTATGCTTTAAAAAACCTTCACACAGGTTTTGGATAGTATCTGTTTCCCTTTTGAGGAGTGCTCAGGCTTCTTACATCAACCCTTGATACTCACACAGACGACTCCATGTAATGGTACCAAACTGTGCTCCAGGGAGCCTAAAGGATCTTATTTGCTCACTCTTTAGCCCGGGAAAAGTAATGGATATGTGAAGCATTGAGATGCAGTGTTAAAGGAGCATAGCAGTCCTGACATAGTAAATGGAGAGACACCCAAACTTCACATAATTTCTTTGCCTCTCAATAAAACAATCAAATTCTTCAAGAAGTCCCATTACTCAATTTAGAATTCCAAACAACAAAATTATAGTAAAAATCTATTTCCAGCGAATCACTTTCCTATCTAAGGGCCTGTATGTAAAGTCTTTTCTTTTGTTCTTTTTTTTAATGTAATGCCTTTTGAAAGATTCACAATGCAACTGCCCACTTTTGCATCATAAAAGATCTGTAGGCACCACATTGTTCAGCTATCAGTAATAGACTCTTGATTGACTTGCACTCTGAATGACACACGGTAGCAGTAAGTGATAAAAAGACGAGAGGAAAACTCTCCCCTCAATTTACTCCTAAACCAATTATTTGCAAGCTTTGTGCACCATGAAATTCTATTAGAAACAAATTATATTAGCACTGCTTATGAATGCTATGGCAAGTTGTTCTCCAAAAATGGGAATTACCTCTGACCAGAAGAGAGGAATGTGATAATTCTTTTGGCAAGTGGAGAGGCTTCTGTTTCCTTCTCTTGTCTAATTGTACTAAAGAAAAAAATTGACACTTAATTTTGTTACCACAGTTTCTTACAACTTCATAAAACTTGATGACCTGACTTGGTACTAATCTAACCAAGCCTGAAGCAAGGAGCTTCGAAATTGTTTAAGGAAGAACAACTCTTCGGAGCTCCTTTGGAAAAGGACATTCTCTGAACTCTGACTTCTTTTTCCTGCTCATTCAAGCACAAAAAGGAGAAAATGGCACTGGAATTTCTATGGCCAAAACCAAAGCAAAAAAACCAGGACATGAAATACTTCGGCAAGTTTACAGGCTTTCAGGCAGAGAAGGATGCAAAAACTGCATCGTATTTTTGACAAACACAACAAGAAAGGCCTAACTTGAAAATATAGTTATAGAATTGTTCTTTCTTTTTTTTTCTCTGAGGAAATTCTGAAAGGGAAAATTCCTTCCTATCTCCCCTTCTGATTCACAAATTAGCACCATGCAAGTGTCTGCAGCTCTGGTCACTACACAAGACATTCCCAGCCAGATGCACTGTTCTGCAGGAGGATATCCTGTCCCTGTGACATCTCACATAAGCACAGGGATCTCATGCATCAGAAGATGATAGTCTAGAGCCCTGTAATGTACCTAAAACAGTCTGTGCTTCTGTATCTGGAGGAAACTGATATTCCCTGAAAGATGCTGCACCTCTCAGGCAGAAACATCGGATTACTGATTTGTGGAGTGGTGTTTTCATTTCACTTTTTGGTGGCTTTTTGCAAACACTTCCATTATGCATAACCTAGAAACAGAACATAGTACAATACTTACTGATTGCTAACTAGTATTTTTGTCTCAGACCTCAAGCTCTCTTGAACAACGAATAAGCACAATTGAGAATTCATGAATTTGAACACGAATCCACAAAAGAGACAAGCCCCATCTATCTCACAGTTCACAGAGCCTAAGAGACTGGCAAACACTCCAGTGAGTGATCAAACTGTTTTGTTATGATATTAAAATAATCATAAAAACAACAGTATTACTTCTTTCGAAGTTTAAGGACAAAATCTAACTGGTTAATTTCCAACCTTCTCATCTCTTTTCCTTCCACGACCTCCTTATTGTGAGCACACAAATAATTTTCATTAATATTCTAAGTGAAATAGTAATTAATACCTAGCTATTCAATCCTTGACAGAAAAGAAGAATAAAGCAGAATTTGATTCACTGACTCCTTGAAATAGATTCTTAGGGGAACTGAAGACATTCAGAGAGTAGAACAAATTATATCTTATGGAACTCATTCTTATGGTCACTTTGGAATTATCCTTATTTATAGTTGTATCTTTTGGTATTCATGCTACTTCCCTGCCCTCATCAAAAGAGAAGGACAAAGGAGGAAATGTTAGGGCAGATTTCTTTTTCCCATCAAGTCAAGTGGCTAGATGCCATAATAAGGCATGCTTTTATTTCTATTACAGTTCACTTCTTAGCCTAGTGTTAGCAATAGCAAGCTTTAAGTCAGGTATAGTAATTGTGGCTTGCTAATTGGTTAATTCAGAATCATATTATTACTCTACTCAAGAATCAGAGTGCTATTGCTTTCATCAATCTTTGTCTAAAAAAACAAAGATATGTATTTCCACCTCTTCAATTTTGTGACTGCAGTGAAGTGCTGGATTGCCAGTGGTTGGTAGATAGCTTCTATTTCAAACACATATTTATCTGTGTTAGCTGAAAAATGATAGGGCTGTGCAGAAGTAATGATTCACTTGTTTCATGTTCCTAATCTTCTGCTGAATACCCCTTCGTAACTCGACTAGAAAGGGATGGATTCATTTGAATTTATTTTGTGATGTCACGTGGATTTTAGAGCATGCCTAAATACATATGAAGTTCAAAAAACCTTTGCAAACTTTTCTCTCTGAGCATGCAATAGGTGTAATGAAACTTAAGAGAAATGTAACTTAAAATATATCAGCCTATTAACATTTTAACCACCCTGAAGTCATATTCATGTGGCTATATTTTCAAATTATTTTCCACTTTACAAGAAACATAAACATAAGTTCCTTTGATATTTTAAACCCTGACTTAGAGACTGTTTCAGCCTCCCTCTGCCCAAGTGTTAACTGACTAATAGCTCAGCAGCTGTGGAACAAAACATCTCTCATCTCCCCCATGGTCCGGCACCTTCCATTTATGGCTGGAATGATTTCATTATGTTTTACCACTGCTGGCTCCCATATTTTTCCTCTAACTCTCTCCCCAGCCCACTGCTAACTGTTATAAACCTTTGAAAGGATTTGGGAAGCTATCACTCAAAGCACCACTGAGCAAGAGCCAATCACTAAGGCAAGGGAAGCCTTCTTACCTAAACAAACCATTATCGGCTCATCTCATGTCTTTGTACTCTTTTTTTGCTATTACCTCACGGGATTAACTTTTATCTCTAATCTCTGCTCTGGCCAACTGTCAGGGAGCCTAAAAGCTGCCTGTCTTTTAATCTGTGTGTAATAATACTGCTGTTACTAACAGACAACTGTGAAACAACATGGAGGGAAGGAAAACACACAAACACACAAGGGCTGATTGTTAAAAACTGCTGTGCTTGTTCCTACCTGAAAGGAGGGCAAGATTATGCATGATGTCCATATTGCATTTCCTTCTTTTTCTCTTTCATGCTTTTCCTTTCAATCCAATGCCACCGAAGTGTTTTAATTTGGGGGATCTGTTCTTATTAATCAGTTTATCTCCTGTTCAACCTAAAATGGCCAGGTTTCCAGGAGTATGCAAGAAACCTCATCTACTTCTAATTTTCCATATAACAAAAAATCAGGATGGGGAACATAACAGAAAATAAAAGAAAAGGAAAAGAAAATGAATGATATTATTGTAAAGGGAAATAGCCAAAGCTCCAAAACAGTCAACATTTTAAAGATTGCCTTGAAATAAGTAAGTCTCTTACTGGCTGGCACATTTACCAGGCAGTCAGGCTTTACTTAACTTTAAGTCAATACCTCTATAAGCTCTCCCCAGTACTACACTACACCATGTTTCGTAAAACAAGAGTTAAGACTGAAAGAAAAACAAAGACCACTTAATTATGGCCAGGTGTGTAGGGTAGCAGTTCTCACAGAATAAGGGGTCTTAAGGGGTTAGAGTAGGGAGGCAAACCCTCATAAAAACTGCTCTCCTAGGGGTGTTGGTGGCATTTTTTTTTTCAGATTTTATTAAAAGCTTCTTAAAGTCAAAGACATGCCCTTTTATTTAAATCTAGTCCTTTGAGTTTGAAAATCAACAGAGGAGAGGAATAAAGGAGCCCTACCAAAAAATATCAGCAGGAGAGCTATGGATCCAGTATTTTAAGGAAATAGTTGTAAGGACAGAAGGGATACAAGTCTTACATGGAATAGCAATAGCAATGAAACCAAGAGGGTTAGTGATGAATATATTTTAACTGTTGCAGTAGGTAACTTCTAGGATTCCAGCTCAGTATCTTACTATATCTCTCAAAACCTATAAAGCAAACTCAAATGCTCCAAGCATTCTCCAGATATGAAAACTTAAGGATTAGGCACCATACCTTGGATAAGAAGCAAATTTAAGGAAGCTGGAGCTGTAGAGCAGCACATGACAAAATTTTCTCCTGGCAGGTCCAAGACAATTCCTTTGAATTTTGTGATGATTTTGTATATTTTAACAGCTGTATAATTTTCCAACTTTAGTTGAAAAGACATCATTATTCCCAAGTGGGAAAAATAAGGCAGAAAAAGAAATGTCTGGCTCAAAGCCACCCAAGAGGGCCCAGAGGCAGAGCCAAGGTCCCACACAGAGTCATTCAGGTTGGAAAAGACTCCAGGATCATCAAGTCCAATCTCTGATTAGGCACCACCTTGTCAACTAGACCACAGCACTCAGAGTCATGTCCAGTTGTTTCTTGAACGTCTCCAGGGAGGGTGACTCCACCAGCTCCCAGGACAGCCCATTCCAATGTTTAACAATCCTGCCTGGGAATAAATCCTTCCCAAAAGCAGGTGCCAACAGCTGCCTAAAGAGAGAATATCCTGGATGCTTTAGGAGAGGGACGGCTCAGGACATGACCCCCTGCTCCCCAGATACCCTGGTGGGGACAGACCCAGCCTGAGATGCTCTCCCCATGGCCTCTTTCCTCTTCACAGCTTCCCACAGCCCTTCCCTGCACCTGACTGCAGACTGCCACGACATATCCTGACTCCTGCCCACAGCACTCTGCCCAAAGAGTCCACACTGCCCACATGGCAGAGGCAATGAGAAGCCAATGGTGTCCAAAGGAGGTGGAAAAGGAGGTGGAAAAGGAGTCCCCCTGTGGCTAATGCCATCCCTAAGAAATCTGAAATGCGTTCAGCAGGAGTGATTCTCTTTACAGAGAGATAGTCTTTGCAGATAGTCCAGATCTCATCCCTCTGCACATTGTGTTGTAGTAACTTCAGTCACATATCACAGTGAAGAAGATTACAAATGTAGGGTCCAAATACAAAAGGCAAAGATGCAATCTCTCAGCCAAAAAAGGAAAGCAAATTTTTAACTAAAGCCACCTGAAACTCCAGAAAGAGACAATGGACCAGAGACATCTCAAGCATGAACTTCCTGGCAAATGAGAGAAAAATACCATCATGAATGAGGAAGGGGGATGGGATCCATCCTTCCCTCCTCATGAGGAACATGAGGGTGACTGGGAGTGTGGTGAGGCCCTGGCACAGGTTGCCCACAGGAGCTGTGAATGCCCAGGTCCTGCGAGTGTCCTTATTCAAGGCAGGAAGGTTGGAATGAAATGAACTTTAAGGTGCCTTCCAACCCAAACCATTCAGTGACTCTATGATTCACCAAACATTAAACCTTTCTCTACTACCCTCTCATCAGAGCTGGTTTTGGGGGTTTATTCTCAACCCCATGCATTCCTTGACCACAGACAAAGAGGTCCTGGCAGCCAGAGCTGGACATCCTTGCACTGGAACTCAACTCTCTCTGTCACAAACCATCATTCCTGACAATAGCTTGAACCCCAATGAAGAAAAACAAGAAAAATATCATGAATTCTACTATCCACCAATACATTGATAATCGCAGTCAGCATACTGTGTTACTTCTCATATGCTATCTATCTCTAAATGGTTTTCCAGGAACTCTGAATAGAAAACAGTAAGGAAATTCAAGACACCTCTTGCCAAATGTGATCACAACTGTCTGTGATTATTTAGAAAAGAAAATAGAGAAGCACCCAAAAGCAATACCATCCACCTTGTATAGGGATTACTGATGGTTCAACACTGTTTGCTGCTCAAGTATCAAAGGCTGCTGCTAGATTTAAACATAGACTGTGCTGGTAAAAAGATATTTAAAAAGCAAAGCAACACCATTTCCTCTCATTACGGATTCTGATACTAAACTAAAGGGGACAAAAAACCCAGGAAACCAAATCCAAAATTTTGTCTCTCCCACCTGTTTCACCTGACAACATGAAGTCTTTAGATTTGCCCATTTCACCCTAAAATGCTTATACTCAGCCCCAAAATATAGGATCTTTGCAAACATGACAGTATTTATTGCTCAGCTCAGATCTGAAAAAGAAAACGAAACTGTATCTCCTCACTGTCACCTCTGAAATTCTTCATACCAGTCAGTGTTGGTCCCTCATTTCATTTCATCAGAGTAAAAATCTACATCTGTTCTACATTTGAGACAACATTCACAGTTTTTCAGACTGCCAGCACCAAAAACTAACAACCAAGTTCTAATCAGTGACAGAGATGTGCCTACACTTGCAGCCCACTCCCACTAAAATAAAGAATCGGGGACACGAACACTAGCTTTGACCCAAGTGCCCAGATTAGCAACCTCCCACTTGCCCCCCCTCAGAAATCAATATATTGCTGCGCTTAAAAAAGGTTTCCTGAAAACTTCTCAGAAGCAGCCTGGTGAGGGTGATTATCTGAGGATCTTAAGTGAGACTTTAATAAGGTTCTACTGTATACAGTACATCTAAAAAAAAGCCCACTAAAAATAACAATGAGAGAACATGATTGTAGAGGATCTCACTCTCAAGGCATCAATTCTAGCTTGCCCACAACACCACAGTAAAATATCTTGTCAGGCCAGGAGGGCTAGACAGGCCTAATCAATAGCTGTTATTTTTTCACAAGTGCCAACAAAGGAAAAACTTAATTTATGCCACACAAGATGCTGAAAATAATTCATACTAATTGGATTGCCTAAAATTCCCCTTCTGTCCTTCTGTTTTTGATTGCTTTTAACTTCTCAAACTTTGACTGTCCACACTGAAATGCTTAGCCTCTGAGCTAGGGAAAAAAACAAAAACACAGGAGTAACAAGGGCAACATTACTTTCTTGCTATCTGACAGTTTAAGCTGCCAATTTTAAGCAAAATTAGCATTGGATTTTAGTGTCTAACTTCCTTCAACTGCTTTGTAAAAGACAGCTACACTGCTTGAGAATGCCAAATTTTGTCAAGTGAAGATTAAATGAGTACAGACTCTTTTAGTATTGTCTTCAGAGGAAGTTAGAAAGATTGCAGACAGCTTTAATACTTGCAATACATATTCTAATATTCTGTATTGTTATTGATCCCTGGGACTTGTAAAAGCCCTTCGGAAGCACACAGAGTATAAAAGCACTTTCATGAACTGTGTATTTCAACAAAAAAATCAAAACAAAACAGAAATCACTACCAATAAGTATCGTGCATGTTATCACAGGAAAAGGTTTCCAGCCTCTGTCCTGTTTGGAGAACTTTGGATCTGGTGCTTAGCTGTCTAACAAAGTATGGGCAACAGTGCTGAGCATTGGGTTTTTCTATTTTTAACTGTGGTAACACAAAGAAAAGGTCGGATGCTTTCCCCAAAAAAAGAGAAGATGCAGTCCAAATCCTAAAACACAAGGTACAAGCTCCAAAAGTAACATACCAGGCTGTCAGGCCAAAGCTGCTACTGGAGAAACAGACAGGTATGAGGAATTTGTTGTGGGAAGGTGAGAAAAGTAGTAAAATGTTCTGCACACAAGGACAAAGGAAAAGCAGAACTAAGGAGCAGTGAACTGGGGATGGAAGAAAGGTGGTCACTGGGTTTTTTTGAAAGCTCCTTATTTCTTTTCATTTTTCCATAATTCCACAGAAACCAAGCAGAAATATGTCCAGTAAATGTTACAGTAACTGAGACTGAAACTTTTCCTTCCTTCCTTCCTCCCCTCCTTCCTTCCTTCCTTTCCTCTCCCCCCTCTCCCTCTCTCCAGTCTGACCTAGGTCTTACAGTTTTCAACCCAGCTGATGTGAATTCTCAAAAGAAACAGTATTTCCCCGATCCTTGACATGTCTGGTGAGAAAGCCAGCCTGCTCCAGAGTACAGTGAAATGAACAAACACAATCACTTCATACACAGAACTAAAGAGTTTGGCTCCAGTGTTATTTTCAGCCTTGAGCTAACCTGTCAGCATATATGCACATAAGAATCTGACTTTAATTAGACCAAATGTCTGATGACCAACCTGTGATTGCATGGCAAGGCTCAACTCTAACATGCAGGAGACACCTGAGTGACAGAAATTTTCATATAGGAAATTTTAAATGTTACTTTACTCTGATGTGTTGTTGGGCTTTTAGAATAGAAGCAGCACAAAAGCAATGCACAGTATAATGCAGAAGCTTTTTTATAATTCACTCCTAACTTTATTAGCTTTCAAAAAGGTTCATGCTGTTATTCTGTCCAAAATTTGCATATTGCACACTTCCAACAGATTATTAATATTTAAGAATAAGGAACATGTAAGCATGATTGACAAAGCTAATGTGTCCTTCTGTTCCAATATGTTAGTAACTATGACCCATCCTGCCCTTGCACTGCAGTAATAATCATCCCAGGTGAAGAAGAGGGGAAAATGTGTCCTTTTTTCTTTTTTAAAGAAAAGTGTTTTACAAAGATTTTTTCATACATTGATTCTTTAAAGTGTATTGCTATGTCTGTGTGGATATATACAGAAAAAAACTTTCTGTTCTTACAATGACTTCAGAAATCAAGCAGGGCAATACTTCTTACTTTGAACAAGGAAACATTTCACAAAAAAAAATTATGACTGAAAATATTCTTTTGTGGCTTTGTGGAATTATTCTACTTAACTTCCTAACGGAGTAAAAAGCTAGAGATAGACAGGCTGGTGATCAACTAAACTGGTATCAGGACTGAGTTGAGTATTCATTCAGTTTCCATCCAAACATTGACTCCTCTGTCAGAATCTCTTTTAGCAAGCAAAGCTTGCTCTTTGTTGGTTCCATAAGCACAACTAGCTGAGTGATAGACCCATGCACAGGAGCAGAGTCGAATTATTAATGCAGAAGTTTGAAGAATCCTTAAATCCATACCCTGGGTTGATTTTGCCACAGTCACTGTTAGAATCACAGATTAATTTACCTGTGGAGAAAGTCAACTTTCAAAAGATCCAGGGAAGAAGATCATATTTACACACATTCATGCTTCAATTTCAAGGTATACAAGATGGCAGGAAAATAAAATAAAAACAGAAGATCAGTTTTTCTGTTCTTTTAACTTATGCAGCACATCAATCTTCCAGATCCAAACTACATATCCAAGATATGTATGAGAATGAAAATAAGACTGATAACCACAGACACTGAAGAACAGATAAGAATCATCAAATGCATTACCATAGTTTTGAATGACGACAAAAATGGCACTTGAGTGAGATATTACCCTCCAGCTTCATCACACTCAACAACACATTTAATGTCAGACTAAAATTTATAGGATATTAAAGCAAACAAAACCATGTTTAAAGCAATGTTAATTGCTTTAAACTTTGGTGTTTACACACAAATCACCAGAAGTTTGCAAATTTAAACTTGACTCACAGGCCTTTATCTGTTTTACAAACACAAACGGCAACATTTGTACCGAGTGCCTTGATCTTGGGTGCAGCTTTCCATTTCATATATGGATTTCAGCTCTAGCTTTTCACTTCCTTGTCCAGGAGGGACCTGGCTTCTACTTATGAGACATGCAAAGTAAAATACTGACGCTGCAAGGCTGCCAAAGGTTCTAGGAATGTTCAAGGCCAAGGGTAATGTTCAGGGGCACAAGGGCTATGCTAGAAGTGATGGAGTGATGTTCTAGACATCAAGTGACTCCCTTCAAAGAACAGCTCGGATTTCCTCCCACTAACACAAACCACTGCATCTATGTCTACGTAGGTCCATTAGGCATTTATCTCATCTTCTTTTCCCCTACAGTTTTCTTCTTTGATAGATCTCTCTGCTCATCTCCAGTTACTAGCTACTACCAGAGGTAAAAGTCAGCAGGTAGAAGATAACCAACTTGAATATGTCAAATCTTTTTTTTTCAAAATTAAATAAATCCAACAAAGTCCTTCTTTTAGTGTAGCCACTGAAATATGTATACTGCATATTTCAGTAGGATAGTTCAGTTTTTAATTCTTCAGCATTCTCTACACCACATGAAAATAGCTACCAGCACTCTTTTTACTGCTGAGCACTTACACAGCCCAAATTAATAAAGTCATTTAGGATGTGCTAAATTTAAAATATGGCCCTAAATCATCTTTGTAAAGCATAGACTGAATCCAGTTTAAGTGAATTTTATACTATACTAACATTGTCACTATTTTTTTTAACCAAAAACACTGATCTAATCTGGTTGTTACAAAGGTGCTGTGAAAAGCACCATTCTAGCATTTTAAGAAGAACCTTTCCAAAAATCTGTTGTACATTTATGAAGAAAGATTTGGAGGATTTAAGTAAACTCTCTTAAAAACCTCTAAATTTTAGTTTACAGAAAAAGAATTAAAAAGAGAGAGAAATTATATGGACAGGTTTTCCAGTCCATCATATTAGGAATTGGGTAAATTATGCTTTTTTTTTGTGAAATACTTCCTTCTGTTGACTCCAAATGGGACTAACAGAGTAAAGAAGAGCAGAATTGATAAATGCTATTTCTACCCACAACGCCACAGATCAATTTGTTTCATCAACCAAACACCAGAGACAAAAGGATTTTGTAAGACAAATGTGACCCACAACTACAAGCAAGTATTAAATTATTCAATGTATGTTACTGTCTTACTCTTCTCACTTAAATTCCAAGTGCAGTGGTGACAAAAATACCAGAGTTGTTTTTGCCACCTCTCACAAAACTTGGTTAATTAGCGTAGCACAGAGCAGTGCCCCTGGTGCACACGTGACAATGTACACCCACACACTAATTCACTCTGCCACATTCAGACTTAATTAGGTGTGAGCCCAAGCTGCAAGGCTCAAATCCCTATCTGGAAATACCCTGTATTGGCCAAAAGACAGTAGTGAGCTTGAGGTGATCCCCACTCAGGTCCCCACACTGTCCTGTGCCCCAGCTCTTGTCTGCACCAGACTTTTTTAGGCTCTGGGCTCTGAGGTAAGAAATGCCTTTACAGTTTGTCAACACAAGACCTGGCACATGGGATCCCAGGCTGAGTTTGTGCCTCACAGGGTTACTGTAATATCCTATTACTGCCTAAACAATGAAGTGACAGAACCACATTTCTAGAATGGTGATGATTTGAAACAGCGTATTTTAATAGACGTTTCACAATATTAGTTTTGTTTCCTTTTCTAATGTAAACTAATACGAAGTTGCACTTTGCTTGAAAGAAATACCAAAGAACTATTAGAATGTAACTTTAGAATATTTAAATAATGTGGGAAACCAAGTCCAATTTTAAAGTAAAGTAAATACTCTTGGTCCTGAGTTGCACTCAAAGTTCAAATTGCTTCAATATGCCCATCTGCCTCATCTGAAAACCGGACAGACTATTGAATCATTATCTCCTTTCAAAAAACTCAATGAACATCACCTTACACATTTTTCTTATCTTTGAGGTTCTAGTTGTTTTTTTTTCTTCAGTTTCTTTTTCTCTGAGGGTGAAAACAAGTTATATGCATTATATCCTTTGTGCTTTCAGGTGGAAATGCTACTGTGCTGCAAACTGATGGTGAGTGTTTCTGTGCCTGAATGCAGGAGCACTGTGTCAACAAAGTCCCACCACATGCACACATCTGCACAACAATGTCAGGAGAATGTGGGGCTTTAGAAGCTGTCCTAGCGATCTGGTCTTCAAAGGGGAGAGCAGCCTTACAGGAAACCAGTGCTGACCAGTTCTCTTTCCCAGGACTGAAAAAGACCACTATTCAACCTGGTGGTCACCACTGCTTGCAGTACAGGCAGAATGAAGTGGATCAGATCTACATATGAGATTCAACATCCACACTGGTGGGACTTCCTGCACTACACATGTAGACAGAGACCAAACAGAACAAAAATGCTCAGGGAAAAAATCAAAATGAAACATCGATCTATCACCGGATTAAATTCTCCTCCTCCCAAAATCATTCTGGAAAAAGGTTCGTGTTGGCTTCTGAATTGCTGAGATGGTGTTTAACTAATACACAAACAGAAAGGAAAACATTCTAAAAGCTGAGAAGTGAGTGCTAGCAAGGAGAGTGTAATTTAATAGCCTGAAGCTGTCTGATATACAGTCTGAGAATAACCACATTAAAAGAAACCTTGAAAACCTTCGAACTGTTAGCTATCAGTTCTGAATGGCACACTAAATCCTTTTAACTACAACTTATTTTGGCTGAATTCTGTTGAGGCAAAATTAGCCCATGTTGTTTACAACTGAAATTACACACTGCCATTTCCATTCAAAGCAAGACTCAAGGTCTTATCTCTTGTCTACATTATTTGCATTTACGTATTTTTCCAGAGTGCAGTTGTCCAGAAATTTCCTCAGAACTCTTACTGGATCAGATTTGAAAATTTATGCAGAGAATTATTTTTAAGACAGAGTATTATGTCTTAGCACCAGTCCTCAAGTGTGTCCACGTCACCTCACAAGAGCTTTTCCAAGGCAGGCTTTCCACAGGTATAATACAACCCCTCCATGAGTCTTGCACTAGCTGAAGGCTCTACCCCTGACACAGAGAAAACATTTCCGAAGAGGGGAAAAAGCTTAACAGCTTCCACGATATTGGAGCCCTGCATGCAACACAAGAGAATTCCATCAGGAGACCATCTGAGCTTCTGATCCAAAGTTCATCAACATCCACTGACTTTGTTAGGCTCAGACAACTACTAAATATGATCACTGTTACAAATTTTGGGTTTGCTGGATTCTTGAAAGTGTTAAAAGAATTATACTCTTCATTTTATTCATGCAGAAAAACCAACCTAACACCAGTGTAATGACAGGCAGCAAGTATCTTTGAAGTAGAGAAACTAAGGGGAGAACACACCACAGCATCTCTAGGTCATTTTATTCCCTTTCTTCACTGAGTTAGCCAGTAAGTGTGCCAAATAGGCTGGATTGTTATGGTTTTATTTATTTATCTAGTGCCATGAGGCAGCATGATGCTGTCATTCCATGCAATAAAGTCAGTCTATGGTTTCTCTGTTTCTTTGTCACCAATGACTGCATGAAAAATACAAAAAGAAAAAAAAAAATACCCAAAACAAAACACGCAAGTCCCTCCTGAAGTATTCACTGCTCTGCTAAAAAAATTAGATGATCCACAGAATGTCAATACAACCAACTTCCTGTGCCCTCTGGTAACTCATGGACAGGTTTATTTAATCTTCTGTAGTTCTACATAATGCTATGAATAGTCAAAAAATATCTAAAATCACCTATTACAGAAGACAAATGGCAATAAAGTTCATGTTCACACACTGAAATCAAAGAAAATTTCTGGATTCTGAAGTAGCATTTTTCCATCACAGTCCCAACATGTCCCTCAAATGTGAACTTCCCATCCCAATCTCTGTGGAGAGGTAGGGTTGGGACAGAAGAAAGCCCAGGAATCCAAGCAGGAGTGAGATGCTCCAGCACTCCCTCTGCCAGCTGGAGATGTGAGCATTAGCAGCCGTGCTCTGGTTCCTGGAGCTCTGCCAGCAAAGCCTTTGGCTTTAGGGAGTTTGGGTGGCTCTGTCCTGCAAGCACCATGGGGGGATGTGCGAGGGGAAGCTGCACCATGGTGAGCTTGCCCAGCAGGTGAAACTTAAAAGTCCAAGTGCCTGCACCACAGCATTGTCTCATTGTGTCACAATGAAATGCCATAGCACAATGCATCAAACTGAGAACGCTTCAAGATCTTTCATTTTCTCCTGGCCAAGATTATCTGGTCTGCCTGGCAAAATTTGCATTTCCACTGCAAACGTAGGGCAAACTTAAAGTGTAGAATTACAGTTACGATTCATAATGGTTGACTGAATGGGAGAAGCATGTTCATGCTGTTTACTTCAGACTCCTTTGTGCATCCCAGCTGCTACCAAGGAATTTCAAGCTGGGTCTTTAAGGGCTAAACTTCACATGGACTTCATGAAGGAGGGCAAGTGTTGTCAGAACTTGAATTAGCCAACCTAAGTTAGATGCCTAGAAGCATAAATATCCTTCTCAAAATACGGGAGAGAAATATGGAACAAAACATCAGAAATTTTTCCAGGAAGTATCATCATCTTGCCATTCAGATTTTTATGCTTAATGTAAGGGGTTAAATGGCTTCTTCCGAAGCAAGGAAACCATTGCCAAAGCTTTGATTCAATGTAATGAAAGCAGAGAGAAAGAGAGAAAAGGGCAGGGGCAGTTCTACAGGAAGGAGCTGCACTTACTCCTTTATCTTAGCATAAAACTGTCTGCTCTATCTTGAGGTGAAATATTAATAAGCATTTCTCTTATTGAAAAATATTTTTTTAATAAGTCCAAAGTGTTTGGCTGTGGAAAAAGGTAGACAGAAACAGACTGGGATAAAAGTCACTTAAAATTATGTATTTTGTGGCTTCTTCGCAGTTTGAAAATAAAATCCACTTAAAAAGACAATATACGAGGTAAAATTCCAGTATTTCTTTGTCACATCAACTGTTCAGAAAATGCTACAATTTAAAAAATTTTAAAGCAAAATTTTGAAGAAAATCAGAATGAAACATTACCTTTACTGGTGCACATTATGTGAGGTAAGTTATTTTTTTATAACACAAACATTATGGTTACTAGTAAAGAAAACATAAAGGAAGAATCATCTCTGCCTCAATGATTTTGTAACATAACAGATTTTTAAAAAAATAATGCAAACGTGGGGCTTTGTCTTTCATGTTCTCTACAGAAAAGCAGAAATAGGCATCTGTTTACATCAGCTTCTCAGAGGAACATGAACATGTGTAGGCACACAGAAAAATACATAGTCCTAATCTTAACTCTGTTGACTTTGTTTGGGACAGCCCACCAGCGTCATGTAAATGTGCTTATCCCCTGTGTTTTTCCAAAAGTGCTGAAAAATGTCATCTTCCCTGACAGAGGTGGAATCAGAAAAATCCACACACATGACCACGGATGAGCAGCCCACGTGGAGAGGACAGAAATACTAAACTATACTGTCCAGAACACTCAACAGCAGCATATAAAGAGTTTTGCTCAAAGGTACCAAAATGGCTTTATTATGGAAAGTGAAAAACCACCTCTTTCCTCATATTGGAAGAAAATGTAACCAAAAGTTGTTACAAGTGTAAACATGCAGCTACTCTCAGGTATATCCATCAAAGATTGTTGGTGATGGTCAGCAGGACAGAGAATTTCTTGCTTGTTTACTTGGGAAAGTTTAATCAACTTGAGCAATACATTTACCATTATAGCCTTGAATGCACATGAGGATTTTTTCAGCTTAAAGTCACTCCTAGACAACAAGCTGAATTGAAAATGTCACTGTTTCACCAAAGTAAGAACAACCACACAGTGGGTCATGGCAATAAACTGATAATTTTAAATTTGCTCTCCTAGCTTTATGAACATAGGAACTTGAGAAGCACAGCTTATTGTATATTTGGGTTAGAGATCTCTAACAGTCAAGAACTGCATTTAATATCTCATCTAACAGAAATCACTGCTTAATTAAAAGCCTGTCAATATTCTACACTATATGGACCTTGTGGTGCACTTTACATAGTCATGTCCTGTTGATATCAAATCTTCACTATCATTTTTGCCACTTCTGTTGCTTTCCTTGCTTGTCTTTGAGATGCTTGTTCATACTCATCAAATCCAGTTAAGAGATGCTCATGAACTCCTTCAAGAATACAAGTGGAAAGACTGGAAAAGTTCATAGGAAGAAAGGAAAACTAAGATATGGAAAAAGGAACTCTTAAACAGAAGAGTAATAAATAGAGTCTGTTTTCCCTCGTGTTATGTATTTTTTCAGTCAACAGTGAAAAGCAATGGAGCAATCTTCCCTCTCCTCTCAAATACCAGACTTCAGGTAAATCTTCCCCTACTTAGTCCAATTGCAAAGGAAAGAAACAAAGGGATAAAAAAATGTTCCTGTATCACAGGCCCCTTGGGTTCTGGGCCATGGAAGGGCTTCCCTGGTCCCCAAGGATGGGAACATGTTTTCTGAATCCAGCAGCACGAAGGCATATCTGTGTGCCTGCAGGCTCCTCCTCAACCAGGCCAGAGCATTCCAGAGCCTCCACCCTTTGGATGTGTGCTCTGCCTATCTTCTAAGAGATTATGGCTTATGTAGATAACTCCTACACCTTTGGATTGTCAAACACAAATCAGTTGGCCAAAACTGTGACACGCAAAGTCACAGAAATTTAAATATTGACTCGAGTTGCAAAATTCAGATTTTCCTAAATTTAGATGTGTAGGGTCAAGAGTTTAGGTTCAGTCCCTCATCCACGGGAAAGCCAGCTGAAAAATGTGCTTACCTGTTAACTCCCAGAATCATTAGTGTGAATTGACTAGGTTTTACTGCATACAGATAAGATTAATGGAATCTTCAAGTTGCACAAAACCCTCAAAGGTTTAGAAGTACTGTTTAATTTGAGCAAGCAAAGCAAACACACATTTTGGATGTTGAAGATACTGGGATCGGATTCATTCTCACTCACTTTAATTTTACACATAGATAATTTCACTAATGTCACTGGAACTACCTGACTTTTATAATTAAAAGTCACTTTTATAATTGTGCCATGCCAAAGGATATTGAAGCTATGTGTCTGCAAGGAAAGAAATGTGCAGAAGAGAAAAGATGACAAGGAAAATATGTGTAAATTAGACTTTGCAGCAGTAAGTCAACCACCCTCAAATCTTAAAAAAATGCAGTACCTTCAACAGTATTTAGCACTGAGGAGATGGCAGCAGCTTGTTGCAGAAGCCACGAGTCCAGCATCAACCTGAGGTTGCTGGTGGGGATGAGACGAGCAGGTGAAAGCAGTCAGGAAGCAGCAGTCCACCTCAGAGACCACGAGCATGTCTGGCTTCAAAATCCAGTTGCTTTTCAAACAACTGGAAGCTTCTTGTAAAGCAGAAACTAAACCCATATTGATAAATCCTTGTAAGCAGGAACATTTGGCAATGCATCTTCCAGAAGGGCTTGATGCAGATTTAAACAATGAAGTATTATGCACTATAAATGAAACTGCATCAGGGCCTGAACTCTTTAGTTTCCCTAAAACAAAATGCTTGTAATTCTGGGGAGAAGTCCATCATAGTTTATCTTTTCTTCATTTGAATTTTCAGTTGTTTCAGTTTGTTTTTCAAAAAAGCAGTATTTTTAAAGCTTCTGTGAAACCAGAATTTTAAATTAATATATTATTGATCAAATTCTTGCATTAAGGAAATGTTAAACTAAACAGAGAAAGGTCTAGTGTACCACTGTAACTCCAATATTTAGCCATGTAATATGAGACAGCAGACAAGACATGCAACCACAGCTCCTGCTAACAGTTGTGGCAAAAGCAATTGTGTGATGTGTGTTTGTGATCTGGTCCTACACACCCATACCGTGCCTCACAGCTGGCGTTCCAGATTTCAGTACTAAGAGGGATACAAAACAGTTCACATTTGACTGAAAATTTCTACCCTTGCATACTAAGAAATGGGAAATTCGAGGAAGTTGCTTCATGTTCTACTTAAACTGCACCACTGTATGAGAACAAAGATAATGAGGGTGCACCCAAAGACTGCTGCGTGTGAATCCAGTTATTTCATAAAGAATAACATTTTTCTAGGAAGATATTAATGTGGGGATCTTCAGAAATGGCCATAACTGTGCTGGAATTTGAGATTTCGCTCTGACAGCTGCAATTCTGTATTACAGAATATGCCAAAAAGCAGAGATACATTTTAAGGTGGAAATTAGATCAGCACCTGCCCTGCTGAATTAGATGGTACTTCAGAGTATTTTTCTTTTTATTTTTCACATTATTGCTGAAGTTTTTGGTTTCTTTTTTTTTTCCCCCTTAAATAAAATTCTTTGTCTAAGCATAAGAATAAAGATTGAAAGGAAAATAATTATCTGGTAATATTTGGGGAATATTTCCTATTTTAGTAGAATTTTCTTGAAGAAATTCAAGACGAAAGATAACGAAAATCACAAGAAATGAGGTTTTAAATAGAAAGTCTTTATTTTACTGAAAGATATAGAAACATTGCCCTTATTTATCTAGGAAACTATATAAAACATGGGGTTTTTTTAAAGATTCCCATTTACTTGGCTACTTGATCTGCTGAGAAAAAGATTACCTATAGCCACTTCTTAAAGTACACCATTTTCTTAGGAATGGGCAAAAAAAAGCCTGAACAATCCTTTCCAACGTTTTAAGGACAAGCTTGCAACCTAAGTCCAGGGAGCAGCCTCAGTTCTACACCAGTTGAAAATGTGTCCAGACAACTGCAACGAGTGGAAAGCGTAAAGGCACAAAAAGCCTTCCTTGCCAGGATGCAGGTCTGTGTAATCCACAAGTGCTCCCTGACTCTGAAGCACTGGAAATGAACTAAAGATCCTGACCACATAAGTCATATTAGAGAGTGTCTACTGAAATCAATAACATGTATCCAAAGTATGATTTTTTTTCTCCTACAATTTTTACAGCTACCATGTGTATGTCACTAATCTAACAACTCAAAGGTATTTAAAATGTTTTCAGTTCAAGGTACCTCCTGTTAATTTAGTTATGAAAATTAAATGCACATTAAGATAAAAGAGAAAAGAGACACCAGTGCTTCTAAAATGAAAGCTTTATTTTTGGCAATAAAAATTTAGAGCCCCTTCCCTTCCTCCCTCCCAAATTCTCAGGTTGATTCATCTCTCATTCAAATTTAAAATGCACAGAGAGGCTGCAACAAACCCACAGAAGATTGATATGCACCACACTCCATACATGGTTAGCTCTTTATTCCATAGTCTGGCATAATGATGTTGGGTTTTGTGATGATATTATTTAAATATATAATAAACAGGGTTCGCTGTAAAAACAGTGCAATGCAAGTCCCTTTTAAAAAAATACAAATTGTTACTGTAGCGCTTCGAGAGAAAGGCAGCGAGAGATTCACAATGCAGGCTCAGAACTTGGCAACCTGTAAAAGTGCCCAGTCGAAAATTACTAACAGCTGGAGATGACAGTTGTTTTAACAGCTGAGCTGACAGGATTAATTTAAATGCACTGAAATCAAAAGTAGATAACACCTGTTTAGTCTTCCAGGGCCATTCTAAAAGGTAGGCCAAAGGAAAAAAGCTGAGCCAGGGCTGTCTGTGTGGGCATGTGTGCCCCATGTATGTGTGCATGTCTGCATGTGTGAGCCTCTCCCCGCTTTCTTCTCCCCCTCCCTCAGCAGAGGACAGAAGGACTCCAGAGAAGAATGGCATCCTTTTGGAGGCTGGGGGTGCAGGGGAGATCAGTGGCTCGTCACACAATAACAGAGAGGCCAAACCCCTGCCAGCTTGAAACATCTGGTTCCCATTGTGCCCACCCTCCTGCTCACCCTTCTTCCCCCTTCTCTTATCCAAGGTCTGTGACCCAAACCCAGCAATGGATAAAGATCACTGGGTTTAAAGCTGCAGTTCCTCACTCGTGCATCCCAGCGATCCCCCCTGGGTTAATTAATGCGTTCCCTTGGAGCTCCAAGTCACCGGAGCTCCCACACGCTCCCTCCCACCTGCTTCTTCCCCAAACTAGAAACAAACCAAAAAATTCCTCACCTTCCTGCCATGCCACAGCTCGTAACTCGCATATCCACAAAATAAATAAATATATTCTACAAGGCGCGTGAGGAAAAGCGTGTGAGACAGCAAGAAATTTTTTATGTGGCAGGCAAGGAGGGGCTGATTTTATCTTTTCTTCTCAGGCTATCATCCTGCACAGTGTCCTGTGTCACGAGGGCTGCACGTCCCCAGGACCACAGCTGGATGTTCCAGCATAGCCCTTGCTCTGGGTACAAGCTCAAAGAGATCCAGCAAGGAGAACTGTCTGGTCCAAGCAAGGAGAATCTAGGACAATCCATGGAAATTACACCTTTTCCTGGTAGTGTAGCTGCCACACAAGGCCACTGTGCCAACCTCCTATGCCACAAGAGCCCTATGGGCCTGACTCTGCCGCTGCTCTACTTGCAGCATTTGCACTGAGGCAAAAGTGAGCTCTGCTACTGAACCCGGGCCAAAGGCTACCAAACTCAACCAGCAATCTCATTTCTGGTTAAGCAAAGGGGGCTGAGTAGTAAAAGGCAGGGAGCTTGTTTCCTCAGATCGACGTCTAGTCCCTTCTCGTAAAGCAGCACCACTGTCAGGCAGCGCCTCCCAAGCCGTAATGAAGCTTCACCACTGTGAAGAAGCACACAGCTACTATCACTATCAACTTTAAAACCACAGAAACCGGACACAGAGAACAACATTCACGTGGCAATCTGTGAAGAAAACACCACATAGGAAGAAAACCAGAAGAAATCGTGTTTTCTGAGTCTGCTCTGTGCTTTTCGCCATGGGATTGATCTTTTCTGCCCCAGCCCTACAACTGGTACAATGATGCTGTAGCTGTACACTTCTTACAACAAAGCCTGCAGCTCTTTCTTCATGCCCCACAGCCCTGCAGCAGGGCGAAAAAAGTGAACTGAAAAGTGAAATGAAAAGTGAACTGAAAAGCTCATGTGCTCACTTCAGCTGAGTGCAAACCCAACCACCACACTGTCACACCAATATCAAAGCATGGTTGGAACCTTCTGGTTTTGCAGTTGAGGGAAAAAACAAATAAAGCGTTCTATAGAATGGTTCAGAAAATGTTTGATTCATTGATATCAAAAGTATCAATTCATTGATATCAAAAATTGATATATTGGAGAATCAGAGATACCTTCAGCTGCAGCATGAACCATTGCCAGAGAGCAAGACAGAAAGAAAACCATCCACAGTAGATGTCCCTTAGCTGCAGATTTCAGCGTACTCAGCTTGTATTCTCTTTACATTTCCAGCCACCAAAGCTCCCACACACTCCCTCCCACCTTCCTCTTCCCCAAACAGCACAAAGCTTCACATAGGCTAAATCACCATGCCAAGAAAAACAGAACAATTCTTAACTAAGCTGCATTTATTTACTTTTTGCAGAATTTCAAGTCTTGTTTTAGCATTTACTGTCCAGGCAAAACTACTTAACTGGACAAATATAAATATTAATGTCAATTCTGAGAGAAGAAATAAGACCTCTTATTAACAAATCACCTCTTGTCTGTGAGCCCTGTATGCAACAAACGGAAGTAAAACCACAGTAAACATCAATTTACATAACAAGTTTCAAGTCTGGGTGTAAAACCGCCTTCGTTTTGTTTCACAAGTAAGTACCAGGACACTTCTAAATTCAAGTCACATGAACCTTTCTCGGGGGCGGTAATACTTTGGCCACTAAATTAATTTTAATGACGCTGGGGAGTGCGATGGACTGTACCCAAGTTTTAGTTCTGCAACCCAGTCTGTGTGTGAGAGGATTTAATGCACAGGGCCACACTGCCCACCTTGCCAGCTCTGTAGCCAGGGTAGGAGAGCTCTGCTAAGAGACAAGACACCAACACCAGTTCTCAGCTACTCCTCAGTAAGAAAGGAGAAAACATCAGTATAATGAGACATAAAACTTTCTTACTTGCTGCTGCACTGAACTTTCCCAGCAAATGAACCTAGGGATTCCCAATATGTTCCTAAAATATTGGGCTAATACCAGAGGGCATTTTCCCTGTTATTTTTCATGTCCATGAACCTCTGCATGTCTGGATTCTGACCAAGTCTGGAAGCAGAAGTGCCAAGGAACATGCGAGAGGCTGTTCTCCTGACAATTCCGATTTGGCTGGTTGCTGGAAATGACAGAAATCCCCAGAGAAAACCAGCACTAGCCATAGTTCCTCTCCTGATTTGCAGCACAAGATTCCCTACTGCCTACCACAATTAAATCAGGAAATGTTTCAAAAATGGGGGGAAAATGGAATAATACTGAGATAAGATATATTTTAAAAAATAAATAAATCCACTACTCCCTATAAATACACATCAAAGTAGCAGCAGTGGTAGTCATACTAGAAGTAATACTGATGATACCAGGAAGGTCTGATTACCCTTGCTTATATCCATACTTTTTTCTTACAAATTTTATAAAGCCTATCTACACATCTAAATCATTAATTTCCATTAATATTTCCAAAGGAAAAAAACCCCTCGCTTTTTAAAGGGCTTTTTCAAAGTTTTCAGTCTACTGGGCATGTGATGATAATTGCTGCTCTGTTCTGCTTAATGATAGAGTCCTTTCCCTGCACAATATAAGAAGCAGTTTCTTCCCCACTCTTTATTTCTTTACCGAACTCAGAGGCTCAAAGGATAATTACAAACAATGCCTGAAGAATGGTTCAGTTAATGTTAATTTATACAACAAACTAATTACTACCAAATGGTAAAAAATCACATGTGGAAGTTCCTGTCTCCCACGCACACAACTAAACCAGCAGCCATCTGTCTCAGCCTGGGAGCTCTCAGTGACAACCGAGGAAAGCAAGGCAAAGGATGAATCCAGATACATTAAGCTGCTTCCTCTGACACAAAACCATAGGATTCAAACACCATTGTCTCTACATGATGATCTTAGAAGCAGCATTTTTTCCCTGTTTATAAAACAAATAAACAACTTGCATCAGTAACTGCCTTGCTGTCTAAATTTTATCTCAACCCCAAGAATTTAGGATGAGGTCTAAAATATCTCCATCTATCAGCTGTATTTCTTTCTCCAGCATTTTCTCTACAATACTCTTTATAAACCTTAACTATCAGAAAGCATGATGTGAGACAGTCTCTGAATCTACTTACACTATGTTAGACAACATGATGAGAAAATGTGCTTTTTTTGTTTCAACCTTTTTTCTCAACCTGAGAAAGCAATTTTCTCCCAAACCTTGAAAAATCAAAGTCAGTACAATTGTTAAACACTTTATGGGATGCTCATTAAAAATTGACAGGGACAAAAAAGCTGGGGACAAATCCTGAGCATTTGTTCAGTTTAAAGTCTTGTTGAATTCAATGTGAGTGTTACTTTATTGAGGACTTCAATACCAGATCCTTTACATGAACAAGGACCTTGGCATTTTGACTGTTAATTATTCTCTGATTAGCTTGCATCTAGTCAAATAAACGAAACACAATATTATCCCCTAAGCTCTGTTGAAGAAATCTCAACTCCAATATTCTCTGCTCTCTGTGAGATCAGAACTCCAGCAGTCATCAAAGAAAGTGCTGTACAAGAATAGGAGCAAAATATCAGAGTTTAGATTCACAGTACAGATTTCAGAGGAGAGGTGTTTTTCCTGTAACATTAAAAACTTATAAATCTTTCTTTGTTTGAATATAAAGCAAATTTTTTATCTTGCAGATTTATCTCTATGTATCTCATTAGAATCAGGCCCCCCTCTTATGTTTCTGTGAATCCCACAGAAGTGCCAAAGTGCAGCCTTCATTTTATTAGAAAGAGACAAGCCAGTATAAGGTAAAGACTGAAGACATTTTAGTAGAGATGAAATGTCTATGAACTTGTGCTTCTGAGTATGTCTCTATTCAAAAAGAAAGAATATGTTTCAGATAGCCTGAAATAATCACAGAGGAGGAACAAGTGCCACAGCAATTTAAAACAAGGTCCCTGTAATCTCATATTCATGAAGTAACACAGTCATTATTTCTACATGGCCAGAACAGTATCAACAGTTTAAATGAAGTAAACAAGAAAGAATCACAAGAGAATCTACATAACCAAACAATAATGCCTAATTATTCCTCATTCATAGTCCTTAACAGAATTATGATATATATAAAAAAAATTACAGGGAAATGATTCTTGCATACAGCCAAGAGCATAGAATTCAACATAGTAAAATACATCCAATGAAGTGAAGGAAGGAAGAAGAAACAATTTTCCTGTTGCTCAGCCCTATTTTGCTTCATCTTTCTATAAATGAAAACTCAGAATCCTTCACAAGAATTTAACTTTGTTTCACATTTCACAGTGTTTTCACTTTTTTAAGGTGCATTTTATAGAAGATTAGCTACTATTTAAGTGGTGGGGGGGAGGGAGGTGGGAAGAGGGAGGGTGTGGGAATTACAATCTCAGTTCAGCAAAGTCCAGTTCTTGGTATAACAAGTGAACTAAGTCGGCTTTCAGCATGGATTTGGAGTGGGAAATGAACCACTGACCACTGTATCAGTGAGTGGGCTAAGACAGAAAAAGGAAGGGTCATTCTCCACCGTGTGGGTTGCAGAAAAACCTGTATCTGCTTCTGGGGGCTGCTCTGGACATCTCACAGTCCTTGGACTGTGACTGACATCAGGTCTCTTCCCTCCTCTTTCACCCCAAGTAGCCTCAAGCAGCTCTCACAGCCAAAAGTCTGACTCTAATTTTAGTTCCCACTCCTGGCACATGTTGTGCCCTAGATCACTGAAAGCCTTGAATTAATACATTAAGACCCAGTATTAAGCTACAGAACTGACAGCTTTATGGGCTGTATTCAGCCTGGGAGGAAAGCTACCTGGCATTGCTTAAACAATTCCAGTGCCCTCTCCAAGTAGAAACAAGATTAAAAAAAAAATAAATCTAACAAACAAATCTCCACTAGTATTTTGCCCATCCCAAGATTAATCAGATTGCAAAGGTGTATTCTAAGGGAGAAGGGAAGTCTGAAGAAAGTTAAAGCACAAATTTTAACCTCCTTATACTGAAAAGCTTGGAAAAATTGCCTCCCTGTTCCATTTTCCCACAATGTTGCCTGATTATGCAAATACAGCAGGCCTCTCCATTCTTCTCTTCTTGATGCTTTTCCACCTGCCTTTATGTCTACAGGGACTTGCCTGATAACACAGTTGAAGCAGATGAGTTAAAAACAGGCATACTGCATGTTGTGCACTCCTGAAAACACTCAGGAGTGTGGTGGTTGGTAACTCCAGTCTCATTTCTGGTGAACATTTACAATGTCCAATATAGAGCAAATCAATTGTTAGCACCAACTTGTGAGAAACGAAGGATGAAACGGAACTGGCAGCTGAACTCTCTCCAGTACTTTAATGGCAGTTTGCTCCATGCTATATTTATGGCATAAGGCCAGAACATAAAGCAACAAACAACAAAACAAGTTTACATAGAACTATTAGGAAAATTTTGCAGTCTGGCAATGTAAGAAAGCACCTCTCATTATTTTGTCTTTGTGAGCTCCACTACTTTAAAATATTGGGTCATGCATACTGTGTAGCATCCACTGGGTACTGTGTTCTCCCATCCAGTAACCTCTTGAACAATAAAATAGAAACAAAAAGCCCCATGATTGTCTCAAAACGACTGCATCTTTTTTTCAGCAGAAAGAACAAGGTCCTAAACCACTGTGTTATGTATATTATTCATCTAATAATTTTATGCTTAGTTATAGAAAGACTACCAACGAAAGCTCCCTAATTCATCTGAACTCAGCCAGGATTGACTTGGCCAAATGCATAAGAGAAGAATGCACTTTGCTAGGATAGGCATCCCATACATCCCATATCCAAAAGCTTCACAGGAGCTGTGAATCAATTAGATGACACAGCAAGAGGAAATGTATTAAAAAAAAAAAAAAGACTTAAAATAAAATAATCTTCAGTGAAATGTCTCCATATTTAGTTAAACACCATTGCTGATTAAAGCTGTACAAGAGATCAGAGTGGAATCCAGAATTGTTGCAGCTGACAATCATTAGCAAGAGCCTGCTGTCCTCTAGTTTCATCTTCATATATTAATTTCATATACAAGGAAATATAACTATTTGGAAATACATGGCTTTATTTAGGCCTTGTACACAGATATCTCAGCAAAAATGTATTAACATGCTTTACACTCTGCAACAGGCCAGCAAACCTACAGGATCAAATGAATAATCAGTAATCACTACAGTTGATACCATTTTTCTGGTTAGTAGTTGACTTCTTCGCTTTTTCTTTTATTTTTCTCCTGGTGCCTGACTTTGTGGGAGATACAATGCTCAGTTACTGAAATGGGATATGTGTTGTGGGCAAAACAGAAAAGAAGAAAAAGTTTAGCATAAAAACATCAGGGTGAATAAAAAAACCCAAGAGGTTTTCTTTTTCCATGTGATCTTTGTCCCTAGACTATTTACCTTAAGATTGTGTGGGCTAATCTACAGTACAAGACTAATGCAACATTCCAAACTGTACTGGAAAAACAGGACACTAGGATAATCACTTCCAAGCTGGGAGAGACACTTTCCTTCCTGATAAAGCACTTGGACACCGTTTGTAACTTTGAGGCTTTTATATCTTTGGCTGTTATCATTCTTGTTTATTGGCAGTGCAATACAATAATTATTTGGGTTTTTTGGGGTTTTTTTGAGATGGAAATAATATTTTCTTTTGGGCATATGGGCTGGCCTTCAAAACTGCAATTCCTAGATATTTAGAAAAGAAATTACAATTAGTAGCCAAGTATCATGCCTCATACACAATCAACAGTCCCTGCTGGACTTCACATCCATAGATCCCATCTCCATGTGTCTATTATTTATTTGCAGATTCAATAATTTAATTAATTAATTTAATTAATTAAAGCTAAAAGGCTCTGATGAACAATGGAGGTTCCTTGCACATTGCAGTGTGCAAAATTACTTCTCCTCCCTGACAGGAAGAATCTGACTCTCCGTGTCACACATCTGTGGTTCTCCTTCCTTCTGCTGTCCAAACCATTATTTTCTGTATCTCAGAAGGCAAGTCTGGGGGCTAATTCATCCTGCACTACTGTATTTAGATACAAGTATCTTACCAGCTAGGCAAAAGAAGTTTCTACCTATTAGTGACCCCACAGACTTTGCTGCAGTTGTTACCTTCCAGTTTTTTTAATACTGCCCCTTCTAGGAACAGGCCTAATCTCTGTCTGTAGAGGGACAGAAAAACAAGTCACGTTGGGTTCTTTACAAATCCTGAACTGGATCAAACATCACCTTCCTAAGCTCTTGTATGTTCAGTGGAAGTGATGAACTTGCATCTGAGAGCAGAATTTGGCCCACATCACCCTGAAGTGTCCATTAACTCTCCCACACACAGAAATAAATCAAGACGAGATTCCTCTCAAGCACAATGAGCCTAAAATATAAAGAGGGAGACCAGGAATTCAGGTTCAGTCAGATGGCTTTCTCTTCCTCCCTCCAGCCTGCATCAGTGAGAAGAGGGCAGGATGCTCATTCAGTTCCAGGATGCACAGGGCTCATCCAGAGCACGAGCCAGCAGGACCCACAGAAGGTGCACACATTGCATCGTGCAAAACTCCTGGAGTGCAGGCCTACAGCTCTTTGCCCTTGGCTCACTTTGGAAGCAATCCTTGCTCCTCTCAGCCCCCAACTCCAGCACTTCTTGCAAAACCTTGTAGCCACCACTCCTATTTACGTCTTTTACCCCATGCCACAGCCTGTTCTTGCCACCTGTCAGTCACAGCTCCATTTGTCTGCAGGAGGGTGAATCAATAGGAGGAGGAAGGAAGAAAGTGGGAGGAACTCTGCACTGATTAGAAATGTTGGGGGTAGGAAGGAAGGGGGAGGGGGGGCAGAAAGGAGGGAGAGAGAGATGGAGATAGATTAGAGGGTAACAAAACTGGAGAGGAAGATAAACAGAGCCAAAAAGAAAAATGTCTTTTGTTCATTTAAATGGCTCTCTGCTCCCTAGCCCCCTGCATGACTAATGCCATGCTGTGGTGTGTAAACCTCTTGGGCACATAACACAAGCAAAGCGTAACTCGGCCTGAACAAACAAAGGCCTAAGCAACAGTGATTGAATTCATCTTAAAACAACAAATCAATTCTTCCCTATTAATGCCCTAAATACCAGCGTAGGAGCACTGTCCTGTTGTAATAAACAGCCATGTGTTCAATTACCGTCTGTTTTCCCAACTACTGCTCTCTCCAGTAATTACATCGTGCAATGCATTCTACATCGACATTATATTAATGTGCTGGGAGGAGAAATCCTAAATACGAATTGAATCAAGGCTAAACATCTCAGAAAGCCTTACCAAGTCACACAAGTGCTAACAGGGCATTCTTCAACAAAAAAGCCCAGCCTAATTTTTCTCTTAATTCACTTTTCACTTTCATCCTCTGGCTAAATAAATAAATTAAAATACAAGCTTGAAAGAGCTCAATTGCCCCAAAGACCAGCGCAGCAAATCTTCCATAAGGTCTCTAAAGGTCTCTAAGGTCTCTCCACTGCACCTGTACAAGAAAGCTCCCCAACTAGAAGTGTTTCCTAAGTATCAGCTTACCTCACATCAGCCAAACCACAGCAACAAAATCCCTTTAACAACAGACAGGTGACAAGAAAACGGGGCAAGAAAAACAAAAGCAGAAAACTTTACAGACTGAGACAAAAGCAGGAGAATAAAAGTTTACGAAAAGGTTTTTTACCCTTTTGCAGAACCATCAAACAACTTCTATTGACTACTGAATAGCACACAGCAAACAGACCAAACAAAAGCTATGATGAAAGACATATTTACTCGTGCAGGGCTCCTTCCCCCTACCTCAACCTTTCTTTCCTTTTCACATACACCCACACTGCACCGTTTGCATTGTGTTGTTAAATAACCAATAGCAACCCAGAGAAAACACTGGAAGGGTTTCTATGATGCCGTCAAGCACCAGACAGATGCTTGGCAGTGTCAATATGTTCTTTACATTTGAGTTGTGCCAAGGTTTGAAATTAAAAATAAAATAGGAATAATAATGCTGGAAGAGGAAGAGAAAGATAGCAGTGAGTTAGTGCATGGATGTACAATAAACTTTTAAATCAATGGAGCATCATCCTACCTGCTGGGTTTTACTTCAGCAATTTGAACTGTTACGGAAACATAAATAAATAGACCTTTTCTTTTTACTGTGTACTGGGCTGCAAGAATTTTTATGGAAAGCAAAGTAAAATTCTGGGGTATATCAACTGCAGATTTCTAGGCCCTTTAGAACAGACTCCGAGATTTTGGCTGCAAAGACAGGCCAAGTACATCTAATGGAGGTATGTTCCAAAATCTGCTCCAAAATAAAATGCCCTAGGTGCTGCAAAATTTTGCTGACTTGAGGCTTCAGAAGGCACAGAAACTCGCACGTTTGGACAAAATCAAATTTTGAAAGCTTTTCTAATATTACAGATTGCCCTCAAAACCACAGTGTTAAGCATTCAGATATATTTAAGTGTCTGTAAAACAACTGTTCATTTGTCCTTCTGAGGTCATCAGACACAAAAACACCCCCAAAACCTCACCAGGTTTTGCAACTCATTTTTGTTTGACTAGTTTGCATTTTTTCATTTCAGCTGCCAAACCAAGTCAGGGGAAAAGCTGTTTCCACCTGACCCAAAGTGTTTTATTTAATCCTAATTGAAATGTTTTCATTTCTCTTTCAGATTAATCATCTTAAACATTTAAAAACAAAAAATATCATTTCCAAAGAAACATTTTGTCTAAAAATGTTGACTGTTCCAAATTTTCAACTATTTTTTGGCTAAAATTAACTTATTGAATTGCTAAATGCTATCAGTCCTTAATTACTGTGTAACAGGTTTTAGGGTGCTTAGAGGACAGACAGTTCCCCTCAACTCTTCTTTATTTGGTTTTTGAGCACTTTTTGAATTCATACAATGCAGAAACCACAATATAATTAAACTGTATGAGAAGAAAAGATGCTGAAAGGAATTCTACCTTCCCAGTACAGCTTATGTACAATGCAGATGTATACAGACGTGTAAAGCTGGCAAACCTCAAACCACCTTAAAAATATCAGTGTTAAACAGACATGAATCTAATAAAACTAAGCAACAGCTCCACACTTGAGAGTGTTTTTACAAGGCTACTTCATTAGCTAAACAAGCAAGTGGGAGTTGCTGCAAATGTTGCTCCTTGCCGTACTAGAGGCTTTCCCTTGCTTCTGGTAAACAGAAGACACAAGACAGCCTTGTGAATAGCTCATGGCACAGACTGAGATCTAAAGCTAATCAGACAGGATGACAGGTCATCTTAATCAACTTCAAAAGCCAATCCACATGCTCATCCCAGCTCCTCACCTCCCCTTCCCACATCGCTCTCTCGCTCATTTGGCTGCATTTCCCCCTTCTCCCTCCACTCACTTCCCACAAATTGTGCTGTTAAGAAAGAAGGCAAGGAGCCCTTCATGTCTCAGCATCCTGTGCGCAGGTGGTGAGGAAAACTTTGAAGTGAGCTCTCCACTAACTCTAGAGCTGGCCGTGCCTCCTCTGTAAGCAGCTCTTATTAAAAAAAAGACCAAGCATCCACTAGAACAAAACCAAGCAGGCCTATTTAATTAGGGCAAATACTTGATATCCACTTCTTCATGTTAAACCACACAGTCACACAAGCCTGGGAGGTCTGATTCATTTTAAAATGCACGGTCGTGACAAGCGCCTCAGGGGTAAGAGAAAGGGGAAAAAAATCCCACAAATCCTGCTAGCTCGACAAATAGGTTTCAGCTAAATGGTGTGTATGTTGCCCAGATTAAGATGTTACTATTCAGCAAGGACTTGAACCTTTAATATGAGGGACAAGAGGCCTGAGAAACAGGTGGCTTGCTCTTCACTCTTGAATAAATGACATCCCCAAAAGCTGCAGCACACAGAAAGAGCTGGCACACTCCCCATGTACATCTGGGTATTGCAGTCTGGGTCAGAGGTTTCTCCAGCAGCTATCCAAGGACCAAAATGAAGGTCAGAAAGCTAATGGCTTTTCCAGGGTGGGGGGGCATGAAAATAAAATAATAAAAAAATAATAATAATAATAAAAATTAAAAAGAAAAAGAGCACACAAAAAGCAAAGGCTAACTGCAAACTGATCTAAGTGGAATTCAACATGGGAAACGCACAGCAAAACGACGCGGGGTCAAAAGTGACAGCGAATTCTGAAAACCCCTATTGAAATGAATCACAGCTGGTGAGGAGTCTGACTACCTGGGGGATAAAGGGCAGACAGAAGCCCAAAAAGTTTCTTTTGCCTTGCTGAACCACTTACATGTTGTGTTGTTAAAGATGGGAAGTGAAAAGAGAAAGCATTTTGCTTTGGCTCCTGCTTGCTCAATATTATGGAGTGAACATAGCCTAGAAAGAAATTTTAATTGTAGAGATTCATCAGAGATGACTTTCTTTTTGAATCAGGGAGGGGGAAAGAGGGACTGTATCTTCTCTCCAAAAGCACTAGTTTCCTGTATCTCACTTGACCATAATGCTTTCTTCTATACTTAAGATGCTGTATCAGCACCTCAGATGCCTTTATCAAAAGGAAGTAGAAAAATCCAAAAGCTAAAAACCTTTGAGGATGTAAGAAGAGAGAGTTGGAAGGGAATCTAAGCAAATTTTGAAAACATCCATTGACATAAACCGTGACTATCAGGCTAAACTGTTGGGAAGGAAAACACTTAAAAACTGAAGGCAACAAATGAATAAACTTCACTTTGAGCAAGTCAGAGCTGGCAAGGCTTCAAACTAGGCTACCTCTGTTCTAGAGTTAAAGCACTTTTTAATAAAAATTTAAGCTACAGTATTTAACAGGGCCTTCTCTTCACATAGGCCTATTTCACAAATAAACTTTCAAATGTTTTAATTATTTTTTATTTGTATCAGCAGTATATGAAGGCGTATTTCCATATGGCAGGGTCTTTGAAAGAAGCACATGGAAGTTTGATGCTGGCCTGCTCCACAAGAAAAGACATTAAGACTTAATGTCACCACATTTTCTGGTGGCAGACTGCAGAGATGAACATGGAACCACAAGGCACTTGAAACATCCTTCCACAGCAGCAGGAGTGTATGAACAAAACTTGAAAGTACTCCACTGCAGAGTACCCTTGTTTGTCCTTCAGTGGAAAAGCATTACAAAGCCTCTTCAACACGTACTCTGTCAAAGGGGCAGTGAAGAACTAAATAAAAGAATTTTAAACCTCAACCAATTACAGTATCCTTAGGCCTTTCCTGAATCAGTGCACTTTATTTCTTCCCATCTCATCAGATGTGACTTAAAAACAAGAGTCTGCATTTCAAAGGCCACCCTTCTTGTGCCCATGAATGGCCTGCTTTGGAATCTGTGGCTAAAAAAGAGGGAGACATCTTCATTTTTCTACAAGATTTGCTGATTAAAAGTTTGATAATGTTAGTATATACTTCGACTAGAGAGCCTGAATTCAGTATGGCTCACTTTTATAGATTACAGAACTGCTTAAACAACAGTCATTTAAATTACCACATTAACAGGTGTTTTGATTTATAATGTAAACTCAAACATCAAATACAAATAGCCTTTGGGGGATGTTCAGAAGACAAAGATCATGCCCAAGAGGCTCTTCTCATCCCTTTTTTCACGACGAGTAATTACTTATAGTACTACTGCCTATTATAATACATGAAGCTCTAGTACTCACATTGCCTGTTAAAGCTCTGCAAACACATATATTCCCTTCTTACTAAACAGCTGAGATTAATTGCTCCCCCTCTGAAGACCTAAGGACTATAAGATCAAAATTTTGGAGCAGGAAAATATGAAACACAGTAAATGAATAGTTTGTGTTCACATATACTTATGTCTAAATACATATATATAATACATTATATATATGTTTGTGTGTGCGTGTGTGTGCACATATGTCTGCATATATGTGTATATGTCTTTATGGAAAATTCAAAGTATTTATTTAAGCAGCCCAACTGAATTGAGTTTCAGAGGTCCTCACCAAGGAAGAATGAGCTATGCAGATGAATGACTGTACCCACAGAAGCCCATGTGCTCACTTTCTGTCATGGGGTAGATGTTCATATGATCCTTCTTTATACAGAATTCCTACAAATTCTGTACAACAACGTGAATCTGGCCTCAGAAGACCCACTATGAAGGTTTTAAAGATGAACAGATACATAACCTGTTAAAACCATACCCTGCCAAAATGGAAAAAGAAGATTGATTCTTAATGAAAAGTTAGGAGATGTAAAGAGTCAAAGAATACTCCAGCTTATTCTATAAATAGGAAGGAATTTACTTGTTTGTCTCTTTCTTTTCCAGAAGCCAAGCCATACATTTAGGGGAAAGGCTACAGAGATTTCAGAGATTTAATTTTCCACAAGCACAGGCCATAAATTAAAATACAGCAATCCAATCACATTAATAGTGCAAGGAAAAGCTAAGTGGTTGCTTTGGTCTTCTCTTTCACAAACTTGTGTCAAGCTCAGTGACTTCAAAGAGATTTCCATTTCATTTCTACAAATGAGGAGAACAGACAGACAGAGAGTCTCTGCCATTCTCTGATGCCTGAAGAAAACAGAAGAAAAACATGCCTGTATCTCATTCTCCTAATGATTTTAGCTGCAAAAGGAATCCCATGGTCGGCAGACGACCCCCGGGGCAAGGGCTTGAGGTCTGTCACAGTGTATAAGGCTTCTCCAAACCCACTCCATTATCTTCATTATTGTATACCAGGAATAAAAGAGGACTGACTCCTCTTCTGAAGCTCAAGTTAGAAAGGACAGAATGTTTCATGTAAAATAACATTGTGTGACTTCAGTAATAGGTTTATGCCTTTGGGGGCCTAATACTAAAGCTGCATACAAGGATTTTCCACAGAATTTGAGAGAAGAAAAATGAGCACTGTATTAGTAATGAGTAAAATTCCGCAAGTTTTAGACTCACTGAAACACTTATGTTTCTGTGTCAGCATGACTCATTGTCAATCATATACTTTCATCCAGCAGCAGCAAAATGGCAAAATTAGGGGGCAAAGAAAAAGAGCAAGGAGCTTTAGAGCTAAGTATAAACCCCTATAAAAACACGCTCTCCACCCCCACCCCCCAACTCATATCCAAGGAAAAGGAAGTGACAAGCTTTTGGAAAAGTAAGTAGCATGGGTTCTTACAGGGCACATTAACCAAGGGTATATGTATAACAAATCTACATGAAAACCATTTATATGAAAAATGATGCTTCCCTTACCAGCTCATGTGTGAGCACAGGGATGTGCCTATGTACATCTGTGCATTGCTGCACTCTGAGCAGTGTGCTTAAAATGTAAAAATTCTTGTCCTTTACTGACAAAATTTACTAATTTTTACTTTTATTTCCTAACAAACATAATAGAAAACCATTTCCCATGTATCAATACAGTTTCTAAGAAAGAGTCAAACTTGTTATCAATATTTTGGAACAGCTCACTTGTCCTTAAAGCCCATTTCAGAAAAGAGAAGCCCTTTCCCTGACTGATATGGGGTTTGAATTGAGACATAAAGTTATCTATGCAGCCCTTCCCTTTTGTTCTTATTTGAAGAAACAGGCCATTTGAGAGAATGCTTGAAAAGCATGTTTCCCACAGCAATTGAGAAGACTATTTCAAACAATAAAAAGAGAGCAAACACAGCCCATTGTACAAGTTAAATAATAAATAAACTTTTGAGTACATAGAGAAATGGGAATCTGGCTCATATCTGGTCTTTGAAAGATTCACAGGAAAATGATTTAATTAAACCTCAACTACTGGTGCAAATGTTTCCCTTTCTTCCCAAAGGGAAATAAAGTATTATATTATTCTTGTTGACATAATGCAGCAAAGCTTAACCAAGATTCTTGATCTTCATCCCATAAAGCTTTACAAATCAGCAAGACCAGAAATCATCACTGAAATATGCATTTATTACAAATTGCTGCATTTTTACCTACATGTACTATCAAAGATTCCCACTTGTAACACCTTATTCACAGGAAAATTCATTAATATGCTAATTACCTGACTAGCAACCAGTGATGACTGACAATTTTACTTCAGCACTACATGAAGAAGACATGACAATAATTTTCTGCTGGAGTTCAAACAGAGAAGACACTGTGTTGCATCAGTACATAACTCATTTAGGGGGAAAGACTCATATTTGTAGAGGACCTCTGAGAACAGTCTAGCCATCTGCACCCAGAAATATATATTTTTTAATTAGCCACTCTAAAAACAGCCATGTTGGCTGAAGGGAAGGGGGAGGGAGGCTAGTCAAAATGATGTATTTGTCCCTCATCACCTTTCAATGCTCTTATGCAAGTCTAATTTTCCTCCTAGCCAGCTCACCTCTCTGGCCTCCTTTTGTTTCATGTCCCATTTCCCATTCTCTTCTAACTTCTGAACTTTTGTTAGTTCGCTTTTAAGGAGAAAGGGAAAAAAAGCTCAACTCTTTCCTATTCATTTTTTCCTGGATGGGGAGTAAGCAGAGACATGAATATGGCACCCTCATAATGATTTAACTAGGGCTTAATGAAATTTTCATCACAACCTGCTGTTCAATTTAATGGCCTTTGAAAGACAATAGAACAATGGCTAGAGGGAAGAAAAGATTTTTTGTTGCACGCATTTGCAAAGCCCAACATTCAGTTGCTCCCCCTCCTCTCTCTCCCAATCTCTTCACAAAGCTGTAGATCTTTTGTTTGTACTGTATATTTTCATTTTAGTAGAGCTGAGATAATGCACAAGCTCTGTAACCATTCTCATGTCTATCTGTGGCCTTTCCTTAATGGAGTCTGTGCAGCTTGTACAACCTCATACTCAACAGAGTATTTATACATTGCCCAGAAATCCTTTTTCTTTCCTCTCTCAGACAAAACCCTGGTCTCCTTCCCACCCATTACCCCCACAATCTCTTCCATCCAAAGGCACAAGGTATGTTATGGCACTGACCATTACATCAACCTAAAAGAAATGTTATGAGTAATATTAAAAAAATGCTTAAACAAAGAATTTGTTTCCCAGCAGACCCTTACTGCATGCCCCAGTCAAGAAAAGCCTAATTTACAATCCTGTCATGCTCATGTATGTGCCAGCATGTTTGTATCCATACTTTCAATCCAGTATGCAGGTTGTCTTTAAATTTTCCTGTAGGGGCTGTCACTTCATGCTTTAGCACTGAGGTGGGCCCTGAGAGCCCTGCTTTTAAACATTTGGAATAGATTTCCATAACAGGATAGGTGAGTGTAAATGCAAATAGAGTCTCATTACAGTGCACTAGGAAACAAGGCTCAGTATGTTCATACAATTGGCAGTGTCCTGAAAAGGCAGATGTAAATATGCATGCAGAAACCCATGGAGAGCATAATGAGAACTTCATCTTCCAATCAGGACTTTGACTCTGCCCCAAACAGGCAGAAAATAAAAAATCCTAAACTTTGGTCTTAGTCTCAACCCACTGAGCACAAGTCCTATCACCACCAGCTGGAGAGAGGGTCTCAAAAAGACACCCGTTCTCCAGAAATGACACCTCTGAGCCAAAGCTGAAACTTGCTGGCCACACATAATGCAGGGAAGACCTGCATTGTCTCTGTCTCTACAGCACCTGCACTACAGAGAAAGAGATGATGATGCATCTCACACAAAACCTTTCATGAATTCCCAATTCAGCTTCTTACCTTTCAAATAATGACATGCACACTAGATCATTTCACAAAAACATTGACATTGATGATAATGCTTCTTTTAGTTCTAGAAACGGGGAGAGGGGAGTAGTGGTGATTAAAACTAGCTTACTGCAGGCCTATTGAGGAGGTTGCAGCTGTAACACAAAGACCACTAGACTCTCTTTTTTGGGAAAAGCTAAAAACGTTAGCTATGATAGGACACTGATAAAATTTACCTCTAATGTAGGAAAGAACTTTAAGATCTTTAATCCTGCTGGCAAGGAAAAGCAAACAGCAGAAAACGGCACGATTAAAAAATATAAGGATCTGGAGAAAAGAAAAGAACACAGAAAATGTTGGCCAGCTTCCCAGGCCTTACCTTCTGGCTCGTTTTTGATGAGCTCTTCCATTTTCCTCTGCTTCAGGGTGTCCACAACATCTGCGAGGCTCCCCTTGCGCCTCTCCGGGGTCCCCAGGGCCGTGCTGGACAAGGACTCCCCACTCTGACGCCCACCTTCTTCTGCCTTCAAGGGTGAGGTAGATGAGTTGTGCGGGGCAAATGAAGACATCACTTTATTGCCATCAACTTCCTGAAAGGGGAGAAAAACAAGATGAAACATTCCTTTCTTTTCTTGAAGAAGGGGGAAAAAAATAGACGGAAAGAAAGAAAGAACAATCCTTTGTTCTTTGAGTTCATTGCTGTTTGTTCTTCTGTTGAAACCTTTAAAAAAGGCATGCAATGCTTCAAAAACACCCAGAACAAAGCCTATCCATAAAGCATAAACCAAGATTACAGGCTGGAGTGAACAAAGATCAACTTGCAAGAGAGAAACATAAAATACAGTTTTTCCCTAATTGAGAAGAAGTGTTGTTCTCATAGGTTTCCTAATAACAATGGTATTGATTACCTGTAATTGTTTGTTCTTTTACTGCTCTCTCTCTAAAAAACCTTTAATTTTCACAAGGACCATTAATTTCCTGACTTTATAAAGTACTTAGTGCCTTGATTGGCTAGTTGTTTTGAGAAATAAAATAGCAACTAAACGTTAAACGTTCTTCACCATACGACATATTTTACTCACAGTTCAAGCAGTTCTCCCATCTCTAAAGGTTGAAGCAATTGCTTTCTGTTTTCTAATTCTATTCTCTTCTGTCTTAAACCTTTGTTTCTTGTAGAAACAGTATTTTTCACAAAGGTGGTCCTAATGACTTTCCCTGGCAGCACAATGGCAAAACTCTGTGACTTCCTGGAACATGCACACAATCCTCCTCATGTGAGAGCACAAGAGGTCTACTCATTAATTTTAATGGAAAGCAAAACTGGTTCCAGCATCTTCAAACTTGCCTTCATTAATGCGAGAGCCTTCTCCTCCACATCTCCTCCAACATCAAGCTATGTTCTCTGTACATTTTCCTTCTCCTTTCATGTCTGTTACACTCTACCCTTCTGAACACATCTCCCAAATCCATTTTTTTCTCTGCTAATATATGCCATCTGCACCTGAAAAACTTAGGTCAATGTCTCCAAACAAAGACTGCAGCAGAGGAATACACTGCATATAAGATAATGCTGTAAACGTGTACAGCTTTTATTTGGATATGATTTTCCAGGGTTTTTTTTTCCTCTATCCTATTACCTTACCTTTTTGTACTCCAGCTGTTTAATGAACATTGGTTCTTAAAAAAGCCACTGGATCATCTTGTGATATGAGTTACAGACCCAGTTGAAGAAGTCTTAGCAATTTTTAAATTGTTTTCATTTTTTCTTTTCATTTCAGAGGGTATGAAGGTGATATACATATCTATAAATATATACACACATTGTTTTTAGTAATTTGTGCTTTAGTTTTATATTTTTCGAGTAATTTTGATGCCTCTGCTCTAAGAAATCACAGTATTTCAGAAAAAAAAATTATAAAAAGAACATAAATTGCCACAAATTATTTCAATAAAATTTGAGTAAAGCTACATGGAAAACATGCAATAAAGAAAATAAAAATACTTGTTTTCACAGGCTACTTTGTTGTGGCAAAAAGATTACCTATAGTTAAGAAAACTTTTAATGCAAACAGTTTTGAGCAGCTTGAATGTGCTATACTATTGAATAAATTCCCTAACAGAATCGGATTTAACTGAGATTACAATCTGGGCCATCATATGCCCCAAAAACCAAACCCAGTGATGTTAATGAGAGACTTTCTACTGACGTCAATGAGCTTTTGACCAAGCCCTAAAAAATTTTCCAACTCTAATAAACAGAAATGCTCCTTTTTCTTTTTCTTTTTCTCTTGCAACTCCCCCCATTTTTGTTCTGCACTTGGAAAATTCCTAGTTGTTAACACCAAACTTCAAAACTTAGTTGAAGTAAAATGCCATTTTTTTCACATATAGACTTGAGTAAACTGATTTTTTAACACCAATCTAAACAAGCAAAACGGTTAACTTCAGCATCACTTCAGATTTTATCTGAAATTCAAAACCATTATCACCAAATATCAATTTTTTTTCCTACACACAAGGCTAAAAGAGGAAATATCTTGAAAGCTGCTTTCTTATTCACACTTTGAGACAGATAAGCCAAATATCATCCTTAGTTACAGTTCTTAAATCTACCTATGCCATCAGTCATGTATAGGAACAGTATGTTTCTTCATTTTACCAGGAACTAGTTTCTTGTATTAAGCCAAAGCAGGTCCCAAAGACTTTCACTCCTGTTTCTGTGTGTCACATATTGGTCACAGACACAAAGGGCTTGTAAATGTTGCCTAAACCTCAGGTCTCACCGCTGCCACTTCCATGTACATTTGGGGTACATGCAAGTGGGGTTTATTATTCACAAATACATTCTGAGTATAAAATCAGTTTGTTATAAGAGAAGAAGCATAAGAACACAAGGATTGAATGATTATGTAAAGTAATATAAGATGGTTTTCAAAATCACAAATTGTTTGGCTTTCAAATGAAACTCACAAGTATTTTTAAAACTCTGCCTTGCTTTCTGGGGAACAGGAATTGTGAGGCGGACAATGCAGTAGTCTGTGAATAAAGCATCATGAAGGGACTCTAAATACTCAATTCCTAGTTCTTTCAAATGCACTGTGAAACCATGGAAAATATCACTTTTTTCCCCTGCATTTCAGTTTCCTACTGTAAAACAGGCACAAGTAATCTCTTATATTACAAAGGTCTTGGAATGATAAATTCATTAATAATACAGATACCCTCCTACTACAATGTTGGCTAAAAGCATTTATGATACCACAGTAAGAAAGACTTTATACCTGGATAAGGAAGGACACAGAACTTTTTTAAAAAAGGTAAATTATACACTAAAATACACAATCAAGAAACCATCCCCCCCAAAAAAAGTTTATTTTGACCACTTGGTTAGGTGTGCATGTATGCATTGTTTGCATATCACATACATGGCTATTTACACACTTGTGGGATTTAAACAAAACACATATACAGTAGGGGAACTGCTGCAATCACATCTCAGTGGGCTGAATTCCAGTACACCAGTGAGTTATTCATTCAGAAAGATCTGTAGCAATCACACATCCATTGCGTGATTTGCAATCCAAGAGGAAACCTCTCCTTCCTGTACTGGTGGACAAGAGAGAGCACACCCAGCTTCTGCTGCTGCTGACACTTCAACTTCTATCCTCCAGCACACCAGCTCCAGAATCTGCTTTCCCACAAGCTCAGGATCCTTTTATTCTGTCATTCACAGCAACAAAAACGTGAAACATGCAACAGTTATCTTGGCTTTCACTTCATGTCCCTCTCTTTAATTCTGTTTTTCTTATACCATTACTTGGAGACATAAAAAGGCTCTCAATGGGTCTGGATTTTTACTTCTAGCATGTAAAAAGAAAGGATACTTCCACCACATGAAACCTGCTCACATCAATGGCTGCAGAAAGCAAAAAAACTTCGACTGATACTGCATACAAAAGTTTTACTATCCCCCTGAAAACACTCAGAGAAATCCTTAATGGCAAGAAAGATATGTCAGCAACAGTTTAAAATTAATCCCCTGAGAAGAAGTTCCCTCCCAACAAGTGAGATTTAGCAGGTTCTTTTTTTAAAAGGACAAATCAACATGACTTTCTTCAGTTTAACTGAGAGAAAAGCTTTACCACATTGTAAAGTGGTATTAAGAAACATCAGTATCTATTACTGACATTTTATAATTAGGTCCATCAAGCCACACACAGGACCCATCTCTCAGCCAGTGGACAAACACTTTTCCTGGAGAATTTTTCTTCCTTCCTCTCTCAGCTGCGTAACCATTTCACCTGTTCAAGTTTGATTACATTCCAGCCTCTGGCACTGTTAATCCTGGTAACAGTTTTATGCAGGCAGCAGCTGCTTGGTGGACAGGGTTCTACTGTTCACTTGCATTGCGAATTGCTCTGCTAATGTGTGCTGGCCCAACATTTCCTCCAACTCTGAGCTGGGATCGTACTCACCCAACACCTGGTGCTGCTGCTTCTTGACTTCCCACCTCGGCAAGGCAGACAAGGACCTGCACAGATCTTGCTGAAGCAAACACTCTAGGCCCTTCTTTCCCCCCCAGGCAACAACAACAAAAAAGGGACCAGGCCACGTTTCGTGTCTTCTGCTCTGTTCCAAGCTAGAATCCACAGGAAGACTTGTTCATTTACACGAAAGTTGTCTCGATATTGCCAAACGGCTTTCCACCTATGGAGGAAATACCTCTTCCAAGGTTTAATGATAAAACAGGCTTCTGCCCTTTCAGGATGAGGTCAATAATCTTCCTTTGTTAATCTTGGGCAAGCTTTACTTAATCTAGCCCCCTTGTCACCTTTGTGATTGACAGGAAAAGTCATGTCACTGGACAATGGACTTGTCCTGACTGAGCAATATCTTTTTTAAAGATTACACAATGTTACCCTTGCTCTCATAAAAAGTGCAAACATTGTGCTGTTAAAAGAAACTCTTCATTCTAGCTGTATCTTTCAAATTGTCTCCCTCTGTTTCCAGGGTCCAAGGGAGGCCTATTTCAGTTCTACAGAGGAACATTTAAAGGCTTAATGAAAAGAAACAGGTTGTACTCGGTAAGATTTCCAAAATATCTCTTAGTGCTCTAAATAAATCTCATCTTCTCCTTCCTCATCTAGAGATGCACATTATTCCTGTCTGCAATTAAACTCAGACACTCTGCTTCTGTGACATTAAAATTTTGTCCCAAACCAACCAAGAATCGAAGCAGAAGAAAACTGAGAACTAAGTTTGAAACTGTTAATTACCACCATATGGTATGCATGAAGTCTGCATCTGCAGGGGCAAAAAAAAAAATATCATGAGAATCAAGATGCTGGTTTTGCAGCCAAAAACACCTGGAATGAAATACTTGTGTCTTTAAAACAAGCACAGATATTTTCTGATTTTAAGAAGCCTGTGATCCTAAAAGCAACCAAAAACGTTCTTTTTTTTCAAAGCTGGAATTTTGCCCATACTTCACTCTTTTAGAATGTGTAAAGAAAGCCAAAGGCAGGGTTTTTTTCCTCTGCTTTCTACATGAGACATGTAGGCCTATCTATTTTATAGTCTCCATAGTGACCAGGAAGCTGGTAGCAGTATGACTTAAGAGATAATCAGAAAACAGAATCACTCTTCTGAAGACAAATGATTCTCCAGCAATTTAGTACTGTTTCTTATTTTTTAAAATTTATTTTCCCCAATAATATATTAGGAAATGAGTATCTATGTGTAAGATTCAACAGTGCAGCAACTTCAAGTGAAAATCTAGATGCTGTAGAAATACTTCCATTGCCCACAGGAGGCCCATGAACAATTTTAAGAAAACTCAACTTGAACATTTCCAGTATTTGTTAAGGTTTAAAAGAAAGAAAATAGACACACAATATTCACAAAGCAAGAATGATCTTTAATTTTTTCTTAACATTCCATTTACAATCTTTGCCTTAATTAATGTAATTAACTTATCATGAGCATAAGTGCCATTTCCTTTCAATAGGAATCATATTTTCAAATCACTTCAGTGATTTGGAAAACTGTCTCCTTCTACATTCTGTGTCACAGGGGCTGCAGAGCAGGTACTACCACAAGCCTTCCTGGTCTATGGTGGCTGTCAGCCTGGCACCCTCAGGAAGACAAAACACACATTCCATAAGGCTTCCCAGTGGACACTGTGCTTTTCATATGTTAGAATTTCCTGCCATCTATCTTGTATTTAAAAAGGTCTTTTGTCTGTAAGCCTCCTCCAGGTAGTAAAGCTGCTCACCAGTGGTGGAAGAATGATGCCAAGGAGATTTCAAAGGAAAAAGTGGAGGATACAGTAAGCAAACAGAAGACTGTACAGAAGGTCATAGAAAGGAAAAACTGGTGGAAGAGGATAAATACATCGTTAGGAATTAAGAACTGACACATAACCCAAAGAGGGATAAAAGTGGTTAAGGGCCTCATATAAAGATGTGCATCCAAAGGTTATGGGCCTGCAATTAGACCCATGCAAACCAACCACTATCCTTATATCGATTATTTCTTTTCTTAGGACTGTGATTTTAATGATGACAAGCAAAATCAAATGAAGTAGAGATTGAAGAAGTAAGTGAATGGATCAGAAGAATCAGCAGAAGAGGCCATTGTGACAGAGAACTAAGACTTTTACCTGAATTAGGTGAACTATACACAGTGAAGAGAGATGCACTTTTTAAAAAATTTTTACTGTGACAATACTACTACCATCAAGAGAAATACATTCAAGTCAAATACTGATTTGGCTTTACTGACACAATGTATTTGGAACTCCACGATCCAGATCTTGGAGGTACTACCAATTATTAGACTTACATAATCCCGATGACTTTTTGTTCTCCCTCTAACATGTTAATATTTCACTTTGTAATGGAATTTTATTTATTTTTAGCAATGATTACTAGCTCTTGTCCTTCAGTTTGTATTTATTTGACATCAAGTGCTGTATCTAATTAATAACCTCTTCTTGATGAAGCAGAACATACACTAGCAGAGGTTTCAGTGGGAAGACTAACAGGTATTTCCAGTGTTTGATATCCATGAACCTGGCTGAAAATGGTTCAAAGCTCAAAAACACAACCATCTGCCATAAGAACTCTGCTACATCAGACACTTTCCTTTCTTCTACCTTTTTCCTCCATATGTAAACTGAGATACTAATGAATATTTCCTGCAGCTTGAGACATTTTATATAATTGATATAAAAAGCCTAAAGATTATTGGCCAAAAGCCTCCCAGCAGTTGTGTTTTCATTTTTATTGATGCAATAAATACTCAGCCCTTATATTACTCTTGCATTACTCTGTGGGGCACTACAACCCAATCACCTGAAACCGGAAATTGGGAATTCTCTCATATATCAAGTGCCACCCCACAATATCTGACAGGAACACTGAAACACACCTTGATTTCTTCCAAATACCACTATACTCAGACTGCTGCCACAACTGCACAAGCAGGAGAAAATTTCAAACGTTTACAAGGTTTAGAGATGAGTTGCAAGAAATTATTCGGTCGCATTCACACGAAAGGAATAACTTATAATCTGTTTTGCTCTGATTTCTAACTTTATCCTCTGAGACTTAGAGAGCATAGAACAGATTTTTCAAGTATTTAGGTATCTACACATAGAAGGAGGTGCCTAGTGGGATTTCTGAAAATGCACAATAATATCCATATTCATTCCATTCTCACTGACTTCATTATAAATGTCTGAAAATAAAAAGGTAGAACCAGCAGAGCGTGACTGGGTGACTGTGCCTCTTCACCAGACCACTATCAGACTATCTCTAGCATAGAGCACAATCTGATAACCAATGCTTTAAAACAAATATTCCTTCTCTGGCTGTTCTGCATTCCAGCCCATCCCCAAACATACAGCACAAGTTTAATATTTCTTACTGCTTATCCCATCATTTCTACTTGATTTATTAAAAATCAAAGAATTACATGCAAACTGTGGATCTGTTTGTAGTAAAAATATATGAGAAAATGTTGAGAGTGAAATTTTAGAACTTTTTAATATTGAATGCCAAGCATGGGTTTTTAAAATTATTTTCTTCTGTGGTCTATATTTTGGTTTTATTTTTAGTCCATCCCTGTGTCCCATTTCTTGCAATGAAGAGTTCCCCAAATATAAAAGTAATTTGCAAATGCTTAGATATTAAATATAGTAAAATAGTAATAACTACTCTGTAATGGGTAAGTGTGGTTAGTGACATGACTCCTGACACCCATACTCAGACCAGATCTCTCCTTTTTCTGGCTAAACTCATTTTAAGAATATAATGCAACGTAAGATTACATCTATTTGCTCTCAAAACACTTAACAAACAAAACTGGCATTCTGAGAACTCCTAATATGTTAGCTATAACCTGCAAAAACAAAGAACATGTTGTACTATAAGAGCCTTGTTATCTTTCTGCTAGTAATCTTCATGCTTAAAAATAATAAATAAAGCTCTGCAAAAGCACTTTTAAGACTTTTATGAGCTCTTCCCTGAGGGACTAAAGATTGCCCGTAAGACCTTGCTAAACAAAAAATAAGACTGCTTATCAAAACAGCTTGGTAGAGGCTTCAGCATACATTAAATCCTTCTAATAGTTTGGAAATCATGCAGTATAAAACGATTATCTTTGTAAAAATACAAGCTTACTAACCAGATACAACAACTCTTGCTTGTGAGGGTGATAAAACCTATGTTGAGTGTCTAAGCCAGTTTGATCATCAGCTTTGTTACTATGAAACAAACCCATTGTCTGTGCTAATTCCTTGAAAGAAGGGCAGAGGACTGTCTGAACAGAACTCAGGATAAAAGGAATGCCACGGGCAAGCAGTGGCTCCTGGACTGTTCCCAGCTTTCACACTTCAATTCACTGCAGTTTTCAGATGGAAAGGGACATCAGATTACTTCATCTGTTCCCTGGTAGCCAACAAAAACTTGTACCAGACAGATTATTTCACTTTATTTCTTTGGCTGGGTGGCTGACAGTAAAGTAAAGAAAAGCCACATATGAAATAGTTAAAACTGCCTTCTCTGTGTTGAAGCTCACGTGGAGGATATCTTGTCTGGAAAGAACTCCCTCCAAACTGGGGAATAAAAGAAAAATGAACATCCTGCACCCACAAAGGCCCGTGCTCATGTTCATAACTAAACATGGGTGATTCTGCAAATACCGAAAGCAGGTTTGTAACAGAAGGGCACACCTGGTGTGCCCACACTTTTGGTGGGGTCCCAGATGTTTTAATTTGGCTAGCAAAATGTCCCAGAAAGACACTGAGGCTTCCCATTCTCCCTATGAATATTCTACAGATTTTCATTGCTCTGAAACATTGCCTCACCTCCACTTCTGTTCAAGCCACAACTCTTATACAGCTACTTCTTCCAGAGCATGGGACTGCTCTTCATCTCTGTTAGAGCTCGCACCATGCACATCTTTTGGGAACAGTTAGCAGAGATTTACTTTGTCCTTACTGACCATATTTAGGCCTTACTCTCTCTACGGGTCAGTTCCTACAGCTCTTTAATAATATTTCTTGCTTCTGAAATCCCTGCAGTTTGCTTCTTTCTCCAACATGGCCAGAACTGAACACTTTATTTCCCATACAATCTTAGCAGAGTTACAAGTAGGACAATTACCTTGTTACTGCCTTTTTTATTGTCTTGCTACATGACAAGCTCATATCCAATTTATTTTAACACACCCTTTCAGCATTACTGTTTTCCAAATGTCTTTCTCTTGTTGAGGATCTAGATTTTTGTTGTATTTCGGATTACTTGCTCCAGCTGTATCAATTTGTAACCTTAATGCATTACCTTTTTTCTTTTTTCTTTTTATAGCTACTTTACCATTCAAATGAGATGCTTGAAAGACTATATGAGGGAAGCACAGCTCGATGCATGAATACTTCTGCAATGAAATCCATGCAACTTGCAATAATCAATTACTTGGGAATCATTTGTTCTTTACCCTCTCGTGTATTATAAGGAATCTTGCACACATCCTGCATAAAGGATGATCATGAAGTTGATAAGGGCACATCCCCCCCTATGGAGATGTGGAGAGAGAAGACTTCTGAGAGAAGTTTGGGCTGGTTTGGCTGGAGAAGGTTTTGTGGAGACCTCAAAGCTCTGTCAGCATCTGAAGGGACTCTCCATCAGGAAGTAGGACTAATGGCTTCAAACTGACACTAGGGAAATTTAGGTTAGATACACAAAAGAAATTCTCCCCTGTAGTGGTTAGGGTGGTGAGGCCCTGGCACAGGGTGCCCAGAGAGGTTGTGGATGCCCCAGCCCTGGAAGTGTCCAAGGCCAGGCTGGATGGGGCTTGCAGTGACCTGGGATAGTAGAAGGTGTCCCTGCCCAGGGCAGGGGCTTGGAAAACAGTCTTTAATGTCCCTTCCAACCCAAAACATGCTATGATTTTGTGAAAGGTAGGTATGTGGCTGAATCCACTACACTTTTTAAAGAATCGTGTTCTGCTTTATACAGGTTGTATATTTTTCATGAACCTTCTCAATTCACATCAATTTATCTACTGTAATCTTATATTTGTTCTTTTGCTTTTCAAAAGATTATAACAAGACTTACAAGGTGATAACCATCAAAATAGTCTTTGCCTCCACAGAGATTAGCATCACTATTTCTTTCTTCCAAAAGCAATCTTCTGGAAGTTTTCATTTTCAAGAAGGGCCAAAAAACATAACTTTATTAAAATGGAATAGTTACTTGAGAAATAGCCTCACCATCTCCACTGGAGTTTCCTACAGCATAAGAATAGGAATTAAAAAACTCTTTTGGTTCGAAATGATAGTCTCATTTATTTTTGCAGTGAATATCACCCAGCCCAAGGGACTCATGGATATGCTTTAACCTAAGTTCTCTCTTTTGCACCCTGCTTTTCACAGACTTCCATTACTTTGTCTAGTACTAACTCTCCTACCTTTCTTAAGTAATGTTACAGGGCTTTTCCAAGCAGTAACTGGTTTAATCTTCTCTAACAGTTATTAACAGACTTGTTTTCCCTCTGAAATTTATTTCATCTATTCTCCTCTTGTATCACTTGATTTTCTTCCTATCAACAACTGTTACACAATTTTAGTGAAACAGAATTTGGAATTCTGGTGTAAACCAAAGTAGTTTTCTCACCTTTGGAGGAAAGATTGCACAGGATATTAAAAAAAAGGAATATATATACACATATATAAAAATAAAAGGAATATATACATACATATATATTTTTCTGTGCTTATAAACAGAGAATAAATCCTTTCACAGAAAGACAGTTCCACAGTACATGTTTACAGAGTAGGAATCAAACTTATTTGGATCTTGTGGACTTCAAAAGACAGTATTTGATCAAAAATGTCAAATATATCAGGATAATTATTAAAAATTAATATGACAGAAGTCAATCAATATAACACTGACACATAAACATAATATGGGTTATAGCAATACAGATTTTTTTAAAATTAATCCCAAAAAAATACCTTTGTGGCATTGTATATAGGACAAGCCAGGAAATGGCATGACTTGAATTGCCAGGTTCCAAAGCACAGGAAAGGCAGAGCACATTCAGCATCCAAGGGTTATCAAGAACCAATTCCCTGTTCACTCTTCTGGGTCTTACTACACCTCAGATGGTAACTATGTTCTACTCCAGGGAGCAGCATAAGGTCATTTTACCATTTAAGTCCCATTCTAAAGCTCACCCAAGCAGAGCTTAAACAAGATTTAAAATGTACACAGACCTCACCAGTTTAGACTGTGGTCAAGGGATGCAAAATCCTCTAATAAATTCTAATTTATGACAGATGCACAGTCTTTCTCACTCTGCAGATGAGTTATTCTTTCTTCTGTTTCTGTAAACTGCAGTCAGCAGCACACATTGCCTACTATGAAGAGACCTTTGTGATAAGATGATATCAAGGGATGTTGTGACATTCCTGATTAAGAATTACATAGTAAGCAAACTGTACAGAAATGCTAATTTCCCTCCCCTTTCTCATCACTTACCTAAATTATTCTGAGTAATACAAATGATCTTTATTAGCTTTAAAGCAGTTCATTCTCATTCTCTTATACCATTTCATTAAAGAAATCAAATTCTTGTAGATGACTAAGTGCACAATGTATTTTCCTTAACAATTAATTTTGTGCACTGATATACGTCATGTTCACAAACAAAAAAACCCCCAAGGAACATCAATTCTTCAACAGTCACAGCCAACTACCCACCATCAGCAGAGAATGAATAACTTTTGCTGGAAATAGCCTTTCTTCTTCAAATTCCTCTTTGAATCACTGATTTCTGAGTATTCCCTGTAGTTTTCAGTCATCATGAAGTGATGCTGAAAAACCCACAGAATTGCCCAACCCAAATAAGAAAGGCACAATTTTCTCCACTTTGACTGGAAAGAATGTAAGGCTGCCTTATGGTGAGGAAGCATTGCTTGACTAATAGAGGATGGTTTTACAAAATCTCTCTCTTTCTTCTCTTAAATTTACAAAAATTAGGTCTCACAATGTGATCCAAACAGGTACCACTGTGCCTACCAGCATTAAGCTGATGTACAGAAGGTTTCTAACAAAAAGTTCTCTGCAATGAATTCATCATACTCAGCAACATCAAACAGAGAAAAATAATTAAAAAGCTCCTATTGAGCACCTAGAGACCTTGAGCACAGACAGGGGGTAAATACAAAGACAGAGTATTTGGTTTTGAGTCACACTTCATCCATCTATCTATAGATACACACACACACACACACACACACACACACATATATGTATTCACACACATTAAAAGAAATTAGAGTGCATTTTGAAGGGTTTGCTTATTCTCCTCTTCCCTTCTATTCTGGTCTATGGGTGTCTACACTTACAGTGTACATATTTAGGCATACTCAAAAGAGTCACATAAAATTTCTGGATTTCAGTTTTTTTAATCTTGAGATGTACATGTATGTGGGGATGACTAATCTGAAAAACAAATTGCCTGGACAGATTCAATTATGTGAAGTAAAAATGAAAATCACATGCACATGACATTATAAAGGGGAACTATGCTGAGAGCTTATTTGTGTGTTACAAGGAGGTAAAAGTAAGAGATGCAGGACTCTGAAAAACACTCAGTCCTCCTTACAGCACCTCTAACAGTACTGGAGGCTGCACTCACACCTTTACATAATGCTCTTCTCAATATACTTTGACTTACTTGATTCACTGTTCAAACAATGAATCAAACAAAACATTACAGAGCATCTTGTAATTTCAGGTTCAGAAGAAACTTTCAAAAATAGAGGGTCAAACTTCTGTCACAACTTCTGATCTAAACTGGATCCAACCAGTTCAAATTGGTCCCAACAGGTTTGAACTAATCAGAACCAGTCTGAACCCGGCCCCACGCTCATCCAGACTGGTGGTATAGAAATCACAGTTACCCAAATCAGCCAGAACATCCCCTTCAAAGGAGAAAACCTGGGATTAGGAAGGCCCATGGAATCAAAACAACCAAATCAAAATACCTAAATTATACTTCCAGGGACTGAATGGAGACCTTCTGAGGACTGCCTAAAATATCCAATCTTTTTGTAAACTTTTTTCCACTAAGATCTTGATTATCAACATGCTTTTCCAGATTTCAGCACAATTGTTTTCTACAGGAGCTGGCCAGAACACTCAACAACTCAGCAAGAGTTTCAGGAGATCCCCATGAGCAAACTGCATTTAACTCTACAAGTTATTTTCAGTGAACAATGGGATCACATTTTCAGAAGACTAAACTGTTCTAGAAATCTCAGTTCCTGAGCACATTTGATTTCAAGCCCTTGTGTTTATTAATTTTCATGTCAGCTATTATTCACTGCAATACAAGGTAAAACTTTCTTCCTTGGAAGTAATAGAGTAAGTTAAGAGTTCAGATTATGCATAGTGATAAACAAAATACAGTCAGAATTAGCTGTTAAAATACCTCAACTTTTGGTAGTTAATCTTAAGTTTTCCTTTAGGGCCTCGGCACTACTGAAAAGAAACACAATATCCAGTGAAGACACTAAGGAAAATAAAGTGGAAAACAGAGAGCAAAAAACACCTTTGGAAATTGCTGGTCATTGCAAGGCTGAATTTGAGATTGACACAGCTTAGTAGAAGTTTAGATGAAAGCATCTTCTATGTTCTGCTTCTGTAACAGGAGAACATCCAACTACGTATGGGGATGAGCAGAACAGTGGCTTTAAAATGTCACCTATATTCAACATATTTGTTTTCTATGTATTTTCTGAGTCATGTCTACCTGCTTGCTTAGTGACTATTTTTTTAACTGCCCTCAGCACTGAAGATTCAATACAGCTACAAGAGAAGGAAGTAGAGTCTGCTTTGCAGACACACTATCAACAAAATAGTTAAGTACCATTTTCAAAGTGTTTATTACTAGGGATGACGTGAAGCAAAAAAAGACACGGCGTATTTTCAAACCCTGGGTTAAGTTATAGCATTATAGGCAATTAATAGAAATATCATATTTTTATGCAACTAAATTTGACCTCAAAAGCCACTGCAAGATAGAAAACATAGGACCCTTTAATGTCATTTTTACAGTCATTTATCTGACTATAACCACACTTTAAAGCATTAAGGTCAGCTGGTCATGAAGCATGACCTACACTTCTCACTAGCATGCACTGCATTTGACTTGAGAGTAAATAAGGGACTGACACTCCATTAACCTTCACAAGTACAATTATTTATCAAAACAGTTCAAAATACTACCCGACAGAGAACTGATAAATCTGGAAGCAAAAAAAGGAAACTCTAACAGTACAAACTGATCTTTTGCCAGTGATGAAGAGCTATTTCCCACCACAATTCCTGTGGCAAGTCCTCCAGCCAGTTTTAACACAGCCATCCATTTTAAAGGACTGCACCTTAATTCACATTGGCTTTGACAAAATCAAAGAGCTTTTTTGAGGGTTTGGTTTGTTTTGTTTGTACTTTTTTTTATTTCTATCTTCTTTCTCAGAAATAATACATGCTAATATCCTGTATTTACTGGCGTCTTCAAAGACTTCCCTCAGAAATACATGCAGGAAATTCAGAAGAGTTCTGAAGAGGTTGGCTCTACCTACTCTTTTGCACTTTTAGTTACAGCCCAAGGATGACACTTGTTCCCAATATTCCTATTTGGTGAGGTGACCATCATTTTCCCACCACCATGTGAACTTTTTTTCTTTAACTACAAGACATGTGGTGGCTGTTAATTCTGTAAAATTTCTATAACATTTTTACACTGTGACATTCTATCTGAATTCTGCACTGAAGCATGGGGTTGGTAGAGGTGCTCATCAGCAGCCATCATCTGCCATCAACTACTTTGACTTTTTGGCTGCAGAAGCACTTTGCCCTTCCAAAGATCAGGAAGTTCAAAATTCTATACCAGGAAGGGTCTGCAGGGAGAGGGAAAAGAAAAGAGCTCTACCACATGAAGATTCACAATCAGCTGGAAATGTTCTCCATCACTGCCATCTCATCTTGCACTGCAGTTTTCCTTTGGCAGTACAGCACACCCCTCTACTGCACTATACCCTAGACTCATCTCCAGCCTCTCTACAATGCACAGGGGGGAAAAATCACCAGGTATTCACCACTGCAGTTGCAGTTATTACAGCAGAGCTCAAAAAAAACCCCAATGGTGCACAGCAAATGAACCACCTTCTTTGTCTTTGCTCTCCCTTTCAGATTACTTCACTACTTTGTAAAAAGTGCATCAAGTTCATGAACAAAAACAGCTCACCCAGCTGGCTCATACCTCCTTTCTGGTGGTCACAAGGGAAGGACCCCAAAATGTAAAAACCAAGAGACAAGGGGAAAAAAATCATTTTAAGGAGAAGAGGCTTTTATCTATCAAGTAGCCCAAAGCACAGTAAACGGAACAGAAAGTGTTGACTGACATCAAGGTCAATTTCTACTAAATGTCATCTAATAAAGTGTAAAGATTGACTTGCTAACACCTTTTTAACAGAGGATTTATTACATTCATAACATACAGAAAAGCACAATTCTCATTATATTAGTTACCTTATTTCAGCTTGTATAAACAGTTTATCCCTTAAAGATAATAAAAGGAAATGGATTATGATTTAAAATCTTTTGCACACTTTACCGTATACATATTAAAATAATCTTGTTTAGGGACTGAGTACTTTTTAAACCTGACTCATAAAATTGATTTACTGTGGTCTAAAGTTTATTTTTTTCCACTGACTTCCAGATCCAATGTCTTAAATTTCGAAGACTTACCCCCTGCCAGCTTCTCATCTTGGAAATTCAACGTTTCTTTTTCCTCCTCCCACTAGGAAAAGATTCTGTAGTCAGACTTTACTGACAACTCTTTGGATATGCAGGAGGCACTATAATCCATTTTGCTATTCAACAGCTCTGCACTCAGAGCTCAGCAAAGCAAACCAGCCCCAAAACTTGTCTTCTGCCAGGTACCTAAGCAAAAGAGAGCAGCACACAAAGCCTTCCTTCCACCAGAAAACGCACGAGAGAGGATTTAACTGCAAGTTAATAGAACAAATCTACACAGCATCCTTTATAAAATGGTGTCTGAGCCACCCAGAGTACGTTTTCACTTGGCATTAGAACTTTTCAGTGGCATCTCAGATGCCCCTGCTGCAGACATCACTGTTGTTAATGGAAAAGCATCTGTTTTTAAGCAGGAGACATAGCTGTTAAAATGTGAATGATTCTACTGTAAGTAGCTCCAGAGAAGCAACAAAACAGCAAAAAAATTTTAGAAAAATATGGTGGAGACAAGAGTCCCATATATTGAAAGAAAAGTTTGAGACAAGGGAATGTGATATCACTCTTCAAATAAATTTAAAAAAAAATTACTGTACAAAAGAGGATATTTCCTTTTGCTGCAGAGGCTAGGACAAGAATTAATGAGAGAAAACTGATGCAGGAAAGATTACACAGGAGTTATTTTCTAAAGGCAGAGACAGCAATACCCTGGGCCAGACAGACTGGGGAGGTTCTAAGTCTCCTGTCTTGAGTAACTTCAAGAAGTCAGACTATTATCTGAAAGAAATTACATTGGTATAGCTGATCCCTGGATTGAAGCTAGGACTGGATGACCTCTCCCAATCCCTCTCATCCCTACAGTTCCATGAAGTGCAAGGCTGACAAATGGTGAGAAATAGATGTGTTCATTCAGTAGGGGCTCTATAGATCTGCAAGGGACTTACTCACTAAGCTGGATCAGGGTTTTTTAGTTGTGTTTTGCTCTGGATTTTTTTTTTTTTTTCAGATAAATCAATAGGCTTGGGCCATTTTCCAAAGATGTGATTTGGTAAGTTTCAAGCCAAACCTCTCAAGCTTTACTCATGAGATAAGTGCTAAACAATGAGCCAGATTCATCAAAGCTTTATAGACTTACTTAAAAGAAAAAGAAACTGATTCAGCCAACTCATTTCAAGCCAAATCAGGCAGCTGAAAATCTATTCCTGAGATTTGGAAAATCTGTCTTTTTTTAAAATATTTTAAAAATATGTTTTGAGAGTTCCTCTTTTGCAAGAGCCTCAGGCAACTCTGTCAAGAAACTGTTTTTTTGGGATTTTTCAGCCTGATTAGGAGTGGTGTATTCCTCATGTCTAAAGGAGATAGCTGAAATACATGTGTTTGTATATATACACCTAAATATTTTTACATATATACTTAAATATACAAGCAACATAAGGGTTCAAGAACATTCTATCAGAAGTTCGGTAATTAAAGCAGTTAGTTTACTTTTCAAAAAGACTAAAAGTGAACATGCTTCTTTACTAGAAGAACAAAAAGCTATAGTAGTGCTGGACAGCAGTATACTCTACTAATGCACAAAGCTAGAAACAGTTCCTTGCTCTCAGCCATGTTTATGAGCTTTAGTTCATGAAGTCTACTACTCTTCTCTTAGAGCACTTCCTAGAAGAAGGTTCATTCTTGTGTTCTTTCAGTGCTTGGTAGCTCTTACCAAGAAGGGTAACAACTGAGCTAAACAAGCTAGTTTTTGTGTACACCTCACCAAAAAATCCTCCAGGATGCACTAAAGTATTTCAAACAAAGGATCAAATATTGCCAGGAGAGGGGAAGACACAGGCCTGGTGTTATGTAACCATGATGGGTCACAGTGTTGACTGGGGATGGAGGAACTGCCCACTGGCTAGCATTCCACACATGGCTTCTGAGCTGGAGAAAATCTGGACTGAAAAGGCTGTGCTGGTAATGTAGAGATTTCTACACAGAAACACAGGAAAGGCCTCTGTGCTGTTCTTCCACATATACTGTTAACTCCCTAGTAAACTCAATTTCAGAGGCTGAAAGTTGACATCACTGCAGTGATGGACACAAGCAGAGACCATTAGATGGTTGCCCCTCTAGCCCAGCATCAAGCATTTACTGTAAACATTTATGTCAAAGCAATAAGAAAATGTTCAAAACCTTGCCACGCTTTCTTTTTCTGTTTCTGTTCTTTGCAAGGAAACTACTTCTTCTGAGAACATGGGAAAAGCATGTGACTTTGAACTGGAAACCCTGAAAGATCAGTGAGCCTACCTGCTAATGAGCAACTTGCTATTGAAACGAGCTCGTTAGCTTTCATTTTTGCTGGCTGCTGATCGATTCATGAGCCACTTACGTGGCCTCTGTAAACTGTACATAAATTATCAAACGCATTGATTTCTCCAAATAATAAATCAGGAAGTCAGTCCTTTCCATATCTCTAGTATAAATGCTTAGCTCAATGGCCTTCAAAATTCAACCAAAGAAAACAATGATCAGTGTTCACAGATACATAGCATCTGAAATGGCAAATATTCTGCTGCAAAAATAAGCTGTGCTGGCATCCCAGGGAAGTGAATAAAAACCTGCCTCTGAAAATGTTACATACAAAACGCACAGAATTTTGCATGAGTCTTTGTGTAGGTGGCAGCTCAAGAAATTCACAGTTAGGAACAATTGTCTCCAGCAGGGAAGAATCCAAGATAGATCATCCTCAAGTCTTTTTCCATCTCATATAATTAAATTTCTACAGCCATCTTCATATGACTGAAGTAGTCAAAGTCCTATAGCATCCCAGAGTCAGTGCTGAGTTTTGGAAGTGGAAGCATTTTCTCTTGTCAGCTGGCAACCCCAACAGCATAGGAAGAGAACCTGTTAAACACTCACTAGTCAGCACAGGAAGAAGTAGGGAAAGCCTCCTTAACCTAAACATGCATCCACAGCATTTCCATTTTCAGCAAATATGGATACCTCCAAGGCCAATCTGGCCAACCTCATTTCACCTGGCCTCCCAACTGTTTTTTAAAGTATATCAAAAATTAATACTTTGGACATGTATGCTTGCAAATTTCCAAGCACTTCATAGCACCGATTTGCAATAATTTGCCTAAGGTCATGTGGGCCTTGATCCAAAGCCTATTAAAGACAAAGCAGTCTTTATAGGGACTTCAAAGGGCTTTGGATTGGACCCATAGTGAAGCACTGCATAGTAAATAGAAAAATCAAGAAAAGAAAACCTGGTCTAATGAAGAAATGTCATCCTCTCCCTAACTGACTCAGTTTACTGAAAAAGATGGGAACGTGGGATTTGATTTTCCTGTTCTTCTGTATCACACTGCCAGCCCAATGAAATGGTTGATTCCCTTTCCCCACTGGACTGCATTTCTCAGAGCAGTATTCAATTCTGAAATAAAGCCCGACCACACTGCAGAGGTATTTCCATCACCTTGACCCTCAGTAACACCAGTCCCACAGCAGCTCCCTGGAGTGCCCCTGGAGAGATCGGTGGCATTCCATGCCAGCTGAGGATGGCGCCAGGACTGTTGGATGGAATGCTCGCTCCAAAGGAGCAGCAAGCTTAGGACTAAATGCAATAACAATAAGGAGTTAAAATGTGCAGACCAGAGAACATCGCTTAATCCCAGTTTACTGAAAGGACATGTCATTTTTAGAAAGTTGTCCAAACAACTGTCTTACTATTCTACACCAAAGTGGCTATTAATCAAACAACAAAGGCCCAATTAACACATAGCTGTTGTCACCTTGATGTTAAAAGCCTCTCCCTTCCCCCCTTCTTTCTTTCTTTTTGTCTTTAATGCTACAACCTAACCCAAAAATGCCTCAGGGCCCTACAGCAAAAAAGAAAAAGACAAGATAGAGAGAGGGAGACAGGGAGGAAGGGAAGAGGATACAGAGAAAAAGTGGGGAGGGGAAGGGAGAGAGAGAGAGAGAGAGAGAGAGAGAGAAAGAGAGTCTTAAATACCATCTCTCCTCTAGGCAGCAATTTCCACAGATGAAGAGGTCACCACTGTTTAACAGTGTGCTGCCACGTTAATTTAGTATGACAAGATAAAGCAGTAATCTCTGCTTGAAGAGGCTGTAAACTGCCTGCTATCCAGGGACATGCTCGAGTCGATTTGCACTGTATATCACTTTATACAATTGCCGTGACAAAGCCCCCTGAGTTCCCTCATGTAAATCTCTCTCTCTCTCTCAACTTCCCTGCCAGTCAGACAGCAGCGGATCTGTGGTAAGCTATGCAAACTTCATGTTTTACGCATGCCAATGGACCCCAAAGCTCCCCGCCTCCCCCCCCTCCAAGAAAAGATGTTTAGGACTTTGATAATCCATTGATCCCACTTCCATATCGGCTTGTATTTTTCAATCTGTCGTGTTAAGTTGTCAGAGAGGGCGATTAAACCGATGTTTCATGTTCCGAGATTTGCGTTCCTGGGAATGATAGTTTTCAAAGCCTTTCTTGCTAGGTTCTGCTTAAAGATTATCCCTAAGAAAGCTGATGTGAATATTATTACTGGCATAAACCTGGTAATAAAACCATAAAGTGTTTTAGGTAAAGACATTTTAGAGATATTCAGGGTTATAAACATAAGAGTTTAAAGCTGGATAGAATTTGGAGTGCTTAAAAAAAAAAAGGAAAGAAAAAAAGCGCCCTGTCAGGCTGTGGAGTTTTCTCAGCATGAAGGAAAACAACATATGTAAAAGGGAAAAGGGAATTCGCATGTCTATGTAAAGTAAATATAATTACAGAACCACAGAAGAGGGCAGAGCAGAACATGACCTGTGCAGTTAGACAGGAACAAGAAGGAGACAGAGCGTGTGTAGCAGTGGTCATGATAGTGCCTCAAATAAAACGCAGTGACAGCTACTCCCAGCAAATGGCAAAGGAAGCTGCCTGTGTCTCCAGCAGCCTGCACAGCTGAAAACACGGGCTTCTTGTTGGGGAAATAGGGGGAATTTTTTGCAATATGTTGCAACCCTCAGATGCCATACTGCATCTCTAGAACATGCAAGTTTTAAATTATGTCTCCTTCTATTTCACATTTAATTTGTGTCGTTTTCCTATGGCCTGCAGGCACGATACAAGTCACAGCACACAATATACCAAACATTGTGCCAAAATGTGAAGCTGTGCACATGTACATATACCCATTTTCTGGATTAAACACAGAGGAGGACATAAGTAGAATTAAAACACGCGCAGCAGACAGGTTTCTACAGAGTAAGGCTGGAATTTAACTACAGTTTCTAAACGAACACATTGCTAGGTCTATCTACTATGCCTATGCATAGCATTTGGGCTTGCAAAAATGACCAAGAAAGGCTAAATCAAATCTTTAACAGGTTACATTTGCTCTCTGTAATCAATTAAACTGAACAATAAAATTTTATGTTCATTGCAGCTGATACTAAGACAGACAAATACCTTATTAAGCATTTGAATTTCTAATAATATTTGATAATTCCCTAAATTTTAACAGGGAAACCCACTACAATTAATGTCATTTTTCAATACTAAGAAAATCTTCCCAAAATAGCCTTTTTAAGGTCTTCTGTACTTCTTTATTCTCCAATACATGTTGCTAACCAACACATTATATATTATTTGAACTTAACACTGCTTAACAGATATACAACAAAAGGTTTGCTTTTAGGAAATATCCAATTCTTAAAATCTCACCAAATACCATCAGTACTGGTTAAAAGAGAAATCTGATTCTCTTTTTATTCACACACAACACTCTCCAAGCCCTCAACCCAAAAAAGATTAACTAGAACATGGTTACTTCTTCAGAAAAATGAGAGAATATTTGAACAGTAACATGTGTTATTCTTTAACACCATTTACCATGAATGGGATTACTCTCACCTAATTTTAGCCCCAAATTAGGCACCTAGTCTAAACCAGTCATCAAGGCTCCCTCTACAGTCAATAGGCAAGCACTTTCAGAGGGTAATTAATCTTTCTTGTCCTAGGTGCTTACTTAAAGATTGGAAATGTTGTTCTAGGTGGGTAGTTATCTTTTTACACAAACTGTGAAGAGAGCTCAAACACCTAACTTTCATGAGCCTAAACTTTGGTGAACTGAACCCCAATCTCACTGTATGGCATTCAATCATCTACATGAGTGTGGAAACTCTGATAGATCCTAGACCATCATGGATGAAGGACAAGAGTTAATTTCCATTGTACTAGCACAGCCATAGATGAGAGAAATGAATCGCCCATGATAAATCATGGGCAACTGGAAAGGAACCTGGAAGCTGGAAATAACAGCTAATTTCACCCAGTAAATTGAAAACTTGCCATCTTTGTTAATAATTATGAAATTACAAGTCCAACAAATTTTTGTGATATTTTACATAGCAATATAAAGATACAGGTCCTAAATATAAAAGTAAGTATTTCAGTCAAATTAGTTTATTCACAAGGAAAGCTCAGGAATTCACTGTGGCCCTGTGTCAATATATTACCCAACACTTATGCTGACAGCTTCAAAACTGAAGCTATGGTCACTGCCCAAAAGCTAAGTTTACACTGTCCACAAGCAAACAGGAAAAGTACATCATCTGCCACAGATGTATTCTTTGCAGGACTGAATCACACTATTTGCAACTCTGCTTGTAGATATATGAAATTCTGAAAACTGCTTTCCAGTGGAGTTTATCAAATTGGTTTAAAGAGAATTTAAACAAGTCTTATATATGTAAGTATTGTGGCTGATCAATCTGGTCTCCCCCACACTCTGCTACTGTCTCTTTCAAGACAATATGAATTTAAGAATTTGGGGAAAAAAAAGGGAGGGAGGGAGGAAATTGCAGATTTTGTATTTATCAAAGTAAAGAATATACCATGGACTCACTCTCTATCATCAGTCAGATGCAGGCCACAAACTCAAGTGAGTTGAGTGGTTTGAACTCTGAGATGCAGAATGTTTTCTTTTCCCAAGAGAGCTAAGTACTATACAGCAAACTTTTACTTATGAACAATGAATTATTAAATGCTCTGGCCAGGCAATTACCTCTCACTCGGCTTTTTTGGTTGAAGTTATCTAACCACAGATTTACAAACTATAGGGATCAACAGCTGAGCTTAACACCCTAAGCTCCAGCTGTAACCTATGAGGAAAAATAGGCACTTCTAGGGTGTGAGTTCCCTGACCTACTTACAAGATCTGTTAGGACAAAATGAATCATGCTCCACTATTCCCTATTTACTTCCATTAACTATAAAGTTTAAGCTAAATTTACCAGCTCACTTCAGAAGATACACTTTTAAAATACGTAGTCTGAGGAGACTTCACCCTTGAATCTTCACCCCAAAAGTGACATTAAGATTTACATGCCTTTGTACTATGTGTTAGTGGCCAGCTCCCTTCTGTGACAGGAAATAGCTTCTTCATGAGAAAAGCCAAAATGTCCTCATGATGCACCAATACCCCAATAATCACCAGAAATTTATCATTGAGACTCCATAAATTTAACTGAAAATTGTACAAGAAACTAACTTGCTCCTAACAGAGCCCTAAACCCAAAATGTTAAGCTCTGCATTTGTATGTGGTTGTTTTCTGGAAACCTTCACATCCTCAGCAAATACTGCTGCTTTTGAACACAGATGGATCCAAAGCTGAGCAGATCTGACTACGACTGCAGCAGTTTAATGTGAAAAGAACGGGAAAGAGGAAAGTTCCAGTTACAGAGATGAAACACACACTTTAAACTCAATCTGAAAATCAGCACAGAGGAGAGTCTGAAGCACGGATGTTTTGCATTATTTCTGGCTAGCAGTATTAATAAGCAATGCAAGCTTCCACTTCTGACATGACTTAGTGTAGAGATACACATACAATTTACCCCAGTAATTCAGACTCGAGATGTCAGAAGGATTTTACCTTTTGCTATAATATTTCTTATTTTCTGTCATCAAACTCCAATCCTACAAAAAGCTATGTGCAGAAGGAGTTATAGTTAGTGACCTCTCCTTCCCTCCCTCTTGCTACCATCAGCATTAGGTTCCAATCAACCAGATTATTCTGCAGGAACAGGGTCATAAGCTAAGCATTCTGGGGCAGGAATGTTTCTTTTTTCTGTCTCTATAAAAATAAATCATGCCCTGGGTACAATATAAATAAAGATAATAACAGTCAGATATTAGATTTTACTGGTCTACGCTTTTGACAATCTATGTAATTTGCTTGCTGCCTGTACAAAGTACAGAAAGTTAATCTTTAGAGCTCTTTTTTTTCCTTGGGGAGGGGGGACTCAGTTTTAAAAGCATAAAAAAGGATGCTGAAGCACACTATTTCCATGTATAATTACAGTCTTGTTTACACTGCTCTGGCAAAAGCTATCCTGAGTTAAATTGGGCACAATTCCATTCAGTTACTTTTGTTGGTTTATCTAGTGATGCTAAATTAATGGGATTCACCAAGTCTACTTCTCCTTTGCAAAGAGCAAAAATGCATTATCTGATCACACAACTGCAACTGAACCAGAAAAAGAAACAAAGAACTTCAGGGTGTTAAAGAGAATCTGGAAATTAGGCCGGCCAAACTATTCAGACATGCTTGCTACCCCAGGCAAAAAGGATTCTTTTTACTTAAGAAAGTTTGTTTCCTCCATTTCATTGTCTTTTGAACACTTTGGAACATCAGTTGGTTCAGAATCATTGCAGCACATCAATCATTTCTTGTAGGAAGGTCTCTGAACACATCTTAGGAGTTGACCCACCAATGGCAGATGCCCATTCTTAAGTAAACACATAATAAAATCTGCAGTCTAATTTGTCAAAGGTCCATCTTCAGCCATGAATTTGCAGAGAAAATTAATAACTGCTCTCATTACAGTGGAAAATGCGATGGTATTTCACCGATGTACTTAAGACAAGAGGAAGAAGTTAGCTCCATGAAAGGGAAAAAAACATGACTGGAAGACACCACACTTCAAATGCCAGCAACTGCCTGGAGCTACATTTTCATTCCCAGTATAACCACCATTACTTTTGGTGAATCTGAAAAAGCATTAACAGTGGGAAGAAAAATTAGAGAAAGCAAGCTGGCCTTGGCACAGCCTAATCCAACTGAATTTTGTATGACCTGAATAATCATTCTTAAAGAGACAATACAAAAACCATGAGCATGTCATTCATCCACTGAAAGTGGAAAACAAAGAAATTCAAGAACTGCTTCAAATCATAACTGCAATGAGCAACTTCCTATGGACACAAACATCTGACAGTGAGAGAAGAGACTCTAAAACACATCTGTGAGTGGTGAGTGTAGCAGAGGGTTCAAGCACTTCTAAGAGCCAGAGCTTATAACTCCAGGGATTCCTGGCAACCCTGAAATTCAAGAAACCATGACCAACACTTCACAATGCCTTTTAGGTTTGGTACATCTCTACTGAGTAGAGCTGCATATCAAAAACCAGCCATCCCCTACTTTACTGACACTCTGTCCAAGCAAATAGCACAACACTTATTTTTACTGTGCAACATCTTCATATGAGCTATTTACTAAAAGGCTTTAGAATGGATTAAATAATAAAAATGACTAGGCTAAATATGACTACAAGCAGAGGAAGAAAATGGGCAAGGCAGAAAAAGGTTTTCAGAGGACAACTGCAAGCAGACAGAATCTGATAGTGTAACATTGGCTCTTTTAAGGCTGGAAATAGAGAGAAATTTGCACCTGCAGTGAAAAGAAAGGGAGAAAACCACACCAGCTGCTCAGAAGTATTGTGGATATGAAAAGTGTGTGGAGCAAAGACAAAGTACATGGGGAAACTGTTCTGGAAGTTCTAAAATGAATTAACAGCTACTGAAGCAAAAATGAGTCAAGGTAGTGTGCAAAAGTAGGAGTTTGTGCTATGTAGGGGGCAAAACATAATCAACTCAGGATTCTCACATGCCTTGCCTTGAGGCCTATGTTGGATAAGAGTAGAGAAGTCTGGTATGCTGCTCTCTATTCTGTAACAGTTACACTGACAGCCTAAGGCCCAAAGTCTCTCAACAGTGCAGCAGCTTGGCCAAAGGACATACACTCATTGAAAGCAAAGGAAAAGCACAAAAATTTAGAACTACATTTTGCTGGACTTCTATTTTCAGAACCTTGGGTGTTTAACTGCCAGAAGAGTTTGTGTCTCATCAGAACACCAGAAAGATTCACTGGCACCAAAGAAAAGGTAGAGTTTCAGAATAAATTTGAGCAGAGGGTCACAGGGGATGGACCCAGACTGCAAAACTACACGAAGTCCACAGCTATTGTTTGACTTCTGATAAGATGGGAAAGACCCCATAGATCCTAGCAGTGCTACATCACACATAGGGAGTGACTGTTGGAAGCAAAAGATGCATCAAGAAGCAGGAATGTTTAAATGTAGTCTCTTTGGATTGTTGCTAGGTCTTGCAGTCCTAGGAGGGCTTTCTCTATATCCTAGTCCTCAGCAGTGCTCCTCAAATTGACAGCGCAGATTTGAAACAAAATTTTGAAATTTTCTCTGTTGCTTAGAAAGATGACCAACTTTTGCTTATATAGTTTTTTGATGGGGCATTTAATAGTTCTCTTCCTCATAAGAGAGATCATCTGGTTTGAATATTCCAACCAAATGTGGGCTTTACAGTTCTACTTATCTCTCTTCTCTGTAGAATTTTACAGCTACTCACTTGAATTAGATTTTACTAGTATTTATGCAGTAAGTTTAAATGAAGATATTTTCCAGTATGAAGTCAATGAATTGATGCCTAGGCACATAATCACTTGGAAACAATGGACACATACAGTTCCCAGCACTTCCATAAAACAAAGGTGTTTACTTTTGTGTTGATTATTTTCTGCTTAACTGCATTCAAATGAATCCATTAAAAACATGACTGCTTCACAGTAAGATGATCTTCAGCAAAAACAAACATCTGCTGTTTCCACTTCTCTTCATGGCCTTTAAAAACTACAGTCATCTGCACCCTGTATTCCAGGCAATGTATATATTATAAGTCTGGTCTTGATTTGTCAAGTTATTGGTTTAAATGTAGTTTTAACCCTGCTGCTTGGCGACAGAGGAAAAAAAAAAAAAGTTTTCTTACTTCATTACTTATTTAATGTCCCCTAACCAACGTTTGGGCCTTTTGAAGTCTGATCAAAACATGAATGGGTCATCTCAAACTTCAGCAGGTGCTTCTGCCCATTGATTTCTGCCGGGAATAATGTATCCACTCTGGTTTTCTGTGGCTACAAGTATGTAAAAGTCACTGTGTTAAGAGGGTGGTTAAATAAACTGGAGGCAACTTCCATAAAAACAATTCAGCTGCTGCTGAATTACACTATGGCTTTGGTCCCAGACTCACTTGAAGAATGAAGACACCCTTTTTGTTTCTTTATGTGCCCCAGACAGGACCTGCACATCAAATATTTGGCAAGTAACATCAGCATGACTGACGTGGATGGGACAGGATGGGAGTGATGGGAGAACACAGATCACAACAAGGAGGACAAGCTGATCTGCCTGACCTGAATGCAAGATACTTGTCAGGCAGGTAGGAGAGTTATTAAAGCTGTTTCTGGCTCCATCATATCTGATTCTCAAGGACTGCAGAAAGTTTTCCAGGGTCTGGACTAGACAGTGCAGTAGGCAACTTCTACAGCTCTTTGAGGGGTCCTGACTGATTCTTTTTCATTAGTTCCCTATCCTAACATCCCACATAGTGACTCCCTGAAATGGTGCAAGCGTAAAGATTGAACTCTGGTAAAAGCCTGAAATTGTATCTGCAGAAACTGCTTCCACGTGCTACTTTTGTGATGACATTTCTAATGCAATGTTTGCAACAATGTAATTTCATTATCCTATAAATATCAATTTACCATTGAGAGAGGAAGCAAAGAACATCAGACAAATGCAAACTTACCACTGTTTCTGGTTTATTTTAATTGAACTAGTCTTGTTCAGATAGGCCTATCTCTTACAAAAACAACAGTTTATAGTTTAAACTGTGAAATTGTGTGCGCATGCGCGCGTGCGTTGTAATTATGGTGCCTGCTAACAATTTCATACTGCCACACTGCACATATGGCTTCCAAGCTAGCTTTATCTGAATCTTTGTGAATCTATTCTCCATGCTATTAAACTGAGCACATTCCAAATCGTTCAAAAGTAATTACACTTTTGTCTAGAGTGTAGGAGACTGCTCTCCCCAAACAATGAAATTCTCATTATTAGAGCTGGCACAGTAAAGGCACTGGTGTTCACAACACTGTGCATTGTATCATTACAATAACTTATCCTAAGCTTGATGCTCAAAGGTACACTGGAAATTAAAATTTCTCTAAAACCACTGTGAGGTTGTTTTTTTTTTTTTCTTTTTTAAACATGCATTCTTTAGCTCAGTATAATTAGAGTCCTATTTGACTTTTTAAAAAGCTCTATGCATTCAGATTTCCATTCTCCTCGGAAGGTCTGAATAATAGCTAAGTGCTCCAGCCGCTTGTTGTTCGGATCCACCACCATTCATATGCTGACAACTCCAGACCAACAGGTGAAGGGCAGGCCAGGAGAGATGTGATAGGAGAATTCAAATGAAGCATTAAACAACCTTTTATTTTGGACAAGTGGGGGAAAAGCACGAAGCAATGTGTTGGTAAGCTCTCTGACCAGTAGTACTGCTATTCTTAATATTATTCCCAAGTTATACAGGAGAAACTTCATTCACCACAGAAACACAACTTATTTTAGTGTGAAGCAACAAAGCTACTGAGCAGTGCACAATCATATTTCCTACCAATTTAAAGCACTATTGAAAATGAATTCTAAATCCCACTGAAAGTGCACAATAAATGTGGGTTACCAGTACAAAGTCATCAGTTTGGAACAACTAGGGAGTGGCAAAATTATAGCTTACCAGTTTGACCTTTTGTTCAGTACTTTTTTTTTTTTTTTTAATTAATCCCATCCAGCATTTCACTAATATTCTATACTTAAAAAGAACGGTCTGATTTAAACACACCATGCCTGTGGTACACTTTAATCAGTACTTTTAGCCTTGACATTTCTCATTTTCAGAATTTAGCACACAGACACCAGTGGTCTTGAGAGTTGCAAAAGCACACAAATAGAATGTAAAGGCAGGCAAATAGAAAAAAGTAAAAGAAACCTTTGTAACTTAGATGAGCTAACAACTATCTGTGCTATCCAAATACTGTACCTTTAAATGGTTTCTTCAAAAGACCTATTGACTGATACTGTAATCCTCAAGTGTTTCCCTGCAAAGCTTATGGCCTGCTATCAATGTCCTAAGGGGCCTCTTGGATATATTCTAGGTCAAATCATTTATGTTTTATTTTCTGTTGAGTAGTTGCCTTAAGTCTGATAAATTATTGTTTTTTTTCTTATCAGGAGAAGATTTCTACTTAAAGTAAGTATCTAGTTTCTTCTATCAAGAGAAAGACAGTTTGAGATAGTTACCCCTGCCTTGGTTGAGGCTGGTAGAGATCTCCAGGGGAGACCTGGCCCAATCCCCCTGTTCAAGCAGGGCCACTGAGAGCCAGCCAGGACCACATCCAGGTGAATTTTGAGTATTTCTAAGGAGGGAGACTCCACAGCCTCCCTAGGTAACCTGTTCCTATGCTCAGTCACCCACAAACAAAAAAACATTTCTTGATGTTCACAGGGGTCCTCCATTTCAGTTTGTAACCACTGCACTAACCTTTCCCTGGCTGAACTTCCAACACCCTCAGAAACATCCTGTTCCCTTTGATGGGAAGATGGGCTTTGCAGATTTTCACCAATTTTTATTAGGTTTGAAGATATCTTTATAGGAATTTTGCCCTCCTCTTCTAAAAATTTACCCAGAATTTAGAGCTGTCACTAAGATGGCACTTGTTAAAACTTGGTAAAATGCAATAGGGTAAATTTTCAAAAGTGTTAAGTTGGAAAGTGTGAAGGTCCTGGACCTTTATCAATAAAACTGTATCAGAGCACACTCTGTGGTGCTGTGTGCACACCTGCATACATCTGGATCTGCCTCCCAGAGATAACAAAACAACAGAATGTCAATTCAAACAGTATAAAAATGTCCTCTGCAATGTAATGAAGTGAATGCCCTTTGGGAATGATTTTTGTCCCTGATAAGCACACGAATTGAAGTCATCTAAATGTTATCCAGTGATTTCCTTCTGATAACTACATACCACAACAGCAGAGGGAGTGATCATGTGTGTTTTACCCATCACTTCCTTCCTTCTGGAGACACATAGGCTACATCCTTTCTGAACTACCTGAGTGACGATTTTTACAACACAGTTCTCACTAAAAGAGAGATATTACAAAAATGTTACATTCATACAGACTGGCAATATTTTTAAATATGTGTGAAGACAAAACTAGTCCCTTACAACCCCCCAAACACTGCCTCAGGTAAGCCTGCAGTGTGTCACTGCTACAGCAAAACTGTCTAGAACACCCCATGATTCAGTATCTTGTATTGCAAAAAGACAGAACACACTGTTTTGACATCGCCTTAAATACAGACTTCATGATGATCAGCTAAACCTCGTGTTCTTAAAAACTATAGATGAAAAAAGAAGTGAGTTAAAATCAGTTAAAGAGCAGTTAATGGTTTCAGTGAGGTGTAGCTGAAATAGTCCTCCTGGTCTCCACAGAAAACAGATTTTATTTCATTAGGGTCTGATTCTACACTACTGTGCCACCACAAGTTTATCTATTGACTTAATCTTGTCAGAAACAATTCCTTAACTTCAAAACACTCTCTTAAAATGGGCCAAAATATAGCAAAGCCATACATTAGTTACATACTCTAACATCCCACTGGCTGGAACTGTTATATTAATGAATTTCATCTCCATAAAACATAAGATAAAGGATGAGAAATAAACAAGCTCGAAAAAGATAATGACATAGTCTGCCCATGAGTAATTTCTCCAATCATGTACTTTCTTCATGTAAAGTTGCAATAACACAAACTAAAATTATGTATTCCAAACCACTGTCTGAGCTTAAGCATTAGCCCAAAAAAGGAAGGAAAATGGATCAGGATCAATGAGTTATTCTGTCTAGGAGAGCAGCTTCAGTGAATATCCAGTGACTTGGTCCTATGAGAAATAATAATCCCTAAGGCTTTTTACTTAGGGCTTGTTACATATGCATAATGAGCTGTAAGGGCTTAAATACCAATGTGGAGCTCTTGCAGGCTTTTATGAGAATACACTATCACCTATTTTGCAATGCTTTTTTAAAAGCCTTCAAATATGCAGGTCCACTTATTATCTTCACTTCTAGTGAAATTATCAAGTGCCCTTGTCAAAGTGGGGGACTAATAGAAAAGTTACAGCCCATTTGTAAATAGGCAAGAGCCGTGCAAGCGTGTTCACATCAGAGCTTTGTCAAAGTGCCTCAGTCCTGGGGGTCCAATGCCTTTCCTTGCACTTTTCAACCTTTCTAAAGATGTTTCAGCGCTCCATGTGAAGGCACCAAACACATAACAGTGACACTACAATACTAGCAAGGAACATGGCATTGTTACAGCCAGTTCTGGACTTCTCCTGGACTGTTGCCTGTAATGAATTAAGTGCTCACCGGCAGTTGTAGAGTGAGAATTTGCAAGTGAAAAAGTAGTATGTTCACTTCATTTCACAAGCACAGAAAATTTTATTACAGGTATCTGTGACATGAAGTACATATCAGATGTAAGTTTTAAATCATCAAAATTCAAAGCTTCTCTTTTTTTACCCTTTATACAGATTTTCATGCTTTACTGTTGCACAAATTTGGCATTAGGGTGATGCTTCAGACACCACACCAAACGTGACTCTCACTTCAGAGTGTTCCAAACCCATTTGCTGTTTGCTGAACACACATATGTCCAATTCACATCAGTGCAGCTAACAAATTTTAGCACCCTAAATGCCATCAGGCAAAGGTGAGGAAAAGTCTGCACTGAAAGTGGTTTAGCATTTGTAGTGGAGGGTAGAGGCAGCCCAGCTAAGGTCAGAGCTTACAGATTATTGTGGCGTGTTCTGTACGTGTAGCTGTGCATTGTACACTCCACAGAGCACAGATCTGGATGCCAAACTACTGCAGAGGCAGAATTCAAAGAATGGATGTAAGCACAATAGACCATAAGCAAACCTACCATTGTGTTGTGCTGAGAAGTGGGAGTCCTATGGCCACAGTTCTCTTGCGTCAGCAGAGAAACTGGCTGAAATTCCTCAGAGTGAGGCTTGTTGGGAAAACTCACATGCAAGGGAAGGTGAAAGGCTGGGAGCCCGTCACTCTCCTCTTCTCCCACTTTCTGTCTGCTTGTCACCATGGCTACCTCTCCATCTGCTTCCCCATACGGAGAGGCTGGTCGCTTGGAAGACATCCTGGAAGGAACAAAAGAGGAGAAAATAATGAAACCTCCAAATAAATCCTTAATGCCGTCATTGTGTGGTTAGGGGCCATTGTAACAGAAATGCCTTTTTTGTGCTGGCAGAGAGCAGGAATCCATCCAAATACCACTGCAAAGCATACACAATTGGGAACAATGGCCAAGCAGGTAGCAACAGAACAGTGGCTTGTTTGTTGTGAGAATAATACACTAATATAGCACTCTCTTGTATTCTGGCTCCTTAAACATGAAAATTCACCTAAGACTGCATAATGAAATGCAATTCCTTTTAAAAAAATACCCATCTAGTTTTGCATTTGCAAGGGACTCTATGAAGACAGAATGTCTCCCGACACAAGCTATTGTCAACTTAGCTTTTAAGGAATAATCATGTGCATGTCATTATCGACCACAACTGATAAAAAAAATAAAGTAAAATAAAATGCAATACAATAAAAGAACTTGCTAGCAAGCCAAAACATCTGTGTTTACAAAATTTCACCCATGTGAGCAAGTGAGTGTTACAGTCATATTGCAAGGATCTTTCCAGGTTTGCAGATCTGGTATAGTTAAGGAATTAAACATTTGGACATTATTAATCTAAGCTTTTTGACAACATAAAGTCAGGGGTGTACTGCCTGAATGAAGATCCGCTATCTAATCTTTCTACCTATACATCAAATTTTTCCTACCTATAGCTAGATCAGAAAAAAAAATCCATGAAAGTGTAACATACATCTATAATCATACAAAAAAGGATACACAGGGAAGATACATAGAGCACACATTGTAAAAACCACACAGAAATATTGACTTGAAATTCAGGCCTACATTGTGAAGTTTTTGATAATGTCTGATAACACCGGTCTGATAGGACATGGTGTTCAACTTCCAGACACACTGAAAAAAACTTAAATCATGGGCAAATTCAAGTATCATTTAAGCCAAGCACTACTGAAAATCTTATAGAACTCAGAATGCTTCCAGCTTGGTCTCCAAAATCGAGGTGGGTACAGCGAAGTCTTAAAATGCAGACAAATTCTGAGATTAATTACAGCAACATTGTTCATGAAAATCAGGGTATGTCCATGGATGGCATAACTGACTCCTGTGCTAACGAGGGGCATCTGCAAGGAGTGGAATGAAAGAAATCCTCCAGGCACAGCCAAAAGAAGAAATGAAAAATAGAAAAATATTTCACAGGAAAAGAATAAGTTTTTAACAAGGAAATTGAAGACTATTTGTATGCAAAAGTTAAAAAAAGGGGCTGAAGTAATATCGCTCCTCCTCCAAAATCTAGTATTTATGATTCTAATCACCCCATTTTTCTTTTCCAGTCCACAATTAAAAGGCTGCATTTCAAAAGCCCAGCAGCCTCCTGAACCATGTGTGGGGCTGCTGTGAGGTGGAGCATGTCCGTCCGATTTGGCATATTGAGCACGGAATGGTTCTTAGCAGCACTCAACTGGGTCTGAAAACAAACAGTGACTTTAAACAGCCCTTTGTTAAGACTTATTTTGCTTCTAATGATCTCATTTTGAGCCTTGCCCCCTGAGCCAAGTTAGATTATATTAAAAAAAAAAAAAAAAGGGAAAAAACCAGAAAAACCAACAACAAAAATTCAGACAAAAAATCCCTACCAGAACCTATACACAGCTGCACATTGCCTGTTCTGAACACCACCTATTGCCAGTGCTTAGAGAACCAATCTGTATTTTCTATTAATGTTTTGACTTAGTCCAACAGACTAACACTTCATACATCCTACCTGAATTCTGTCTTCTAGGCTTTCCCACCTACGTGTCTGCAGCAAAGCATATGTACAAAGACAGAGATCACCAGATAGACTCTTACTGGCAGTTTTCTACTAGCCCACTGAATTCAGCATTTTACAGCTATGTTTGATGTGACAGATCTCAAGCCCTTCTGCAGAAACCATACAACTCCCTTCTAAAGTTAACGTGAATTATTCATATTTTGCATTGTACTGCACCAAGATCGACATTTGCTATCGAATTTAAGTTTTTTGGTTACTCATTTTTACACTACTTTAGTAGAAGCCTGAGTATTTACAAAATCTCTCTGAAAATCAGCACTAAGCAGTTGTCTCAATTTTGGCAAACAAAAAGGGAGGGACACAAAATCATTAGTCAATTATTCCACAGTAATTTTCTATACTTTAGAACATTTATATTTGATAAAATGACTGAAAATATTGTAAGTCATGCACCAAAGTCTCCACTGCAATTCACTCTGACAATAAATTATATAGAGAGAGGATGCATTGCTTTGTATTGATGATTTGGATTACATATTATATACTCAAACTGTGTCAAGAACTCCTACTGCTGTTAACCTAGAATAACACAGATTCTGTCACATTGCTTCACAAGGAAAGTTTGAATATCACACTGAAATAAAGCTCTTCTGTTAACTTTATATGCAAATATATAGTTTCAGATCATCATCTTCTGCCTGTCACTGTTCCCAATTGGGATGAAATAATTTTCTGCAGGGATTTTATACAAACAGACAAGGATGATAATAGAGGTGTCCACCTCCGTGCACTTGCAATAACAGAGATGATTTTGTTTTTGATCTATAATGAAAACCTATAGGTTGGATTGTAGACCAAACTAAAGCGAAAGTAGAAAGGGTAGAAGAAACTTTTCCCTTTGTCTCTAAAACACCCAGTTTAAATCACAAGCCATGTGCCCATCACCATCCTAAGGCAGATAACAAATTACTAAAATGGCTAAGACAGCAAAGTTGAGGCTTTAATCTGCATTAGTCTTCAAAGGACGCTCAAGGAAATGGATACACAAACCTGGACAGCTCAGACATCAAATGCAATGTTTTCAGGCAGCTCTGTTTGTAGCCAACCTGAGTCAGACAAAAAATAAGTTTCACAGAAACGTCTTACTCCTTATGAACATCTGGGAAATTTCCACAGGAAAATGCAAGATTTGAATAAAAAAATGAAAAGATCCATATCTACTTTTGGAAATGTCTTCCATTTATCCAACTATCAAAGTCTACAGTAGCAAAGGATCAAATCTCTGAGAGGCTCCCAAGCAGAAAACATGAAACACGAAAATGTCATCTATAAATGTCTTTCATTATTTCTACAGTTTTATTGGTCCATTTCCCAAATTTGATATGCCCCCACATCATGCATCCTCTAATTCTCTTCTTCTCATATATCTTGTTTATCCTACTGATCTAATACCAGGTCCTAATAGATTCCATATCTAAGGTGCAAGCAGAGTTCCCACCATAAACAATAAGGAAAGGGAAACAGCTAAATTCTGAGTAACAACATTATCTGAAACTGAGCTCTTTTAAACAGATCAAGATCTAATGAAGCACTGGAATTATCCCATCTTAACAAAGGATTGCAAACATCCTGGATCTGTCCTCAGTGATAACACAACAGTTTATAGCTCACATGACTTCAAGACCTTCTCCTCAAATTTAAACTCAGAATGATTTTCAATTACATCGCTCTGAAAGAAGATTTACAACAGAACAGGAATCATCAATCTATGAGCAGGATTTAAAAAACCCCAGAATCCCAAGATGTAACTCAGAAAAGTAGCAATACAGTGCACCAGATTCCAAATGTAAAAGGGTGTCACTGCAGATGAAATCTGTTACACCTTAATTGTTTCAAGAAGAATTGTATTTTGAAATGTCATTTATAATTTCTACTGAATAAAAATAGGTAGGTGGTAATTTTTTAGAGAACCAAAATCTACAAAGTTCTGGTGCACTGAGACTGGCACCCAGGCCATTCCACAGACACATTGGAATTATGAAATGTATCTCTATATTTCATTTTATCAATGGTTCAGATGGAACTGAAAATTTAGTTCTGGTGATGAATTCAAATTTGATACTGTTACTTGTAAAGAGACCTGTTTTCAGAATGGCTTCTTAATATGCAGAAACTGCAGTTAAAAAACCCAAATATGCTTTTTGTTAAATTTTCATTAAATAAATACTTTTCCTGGTAGCAAGAATGTTTTTTCAGGGAAGTAAAAACCTCATTGTTCTAACTCACTCGTATCCAACAAATATTTTATGTGATTCATATTACAATAGTTCCTTCAAATATTTCTTTACTGCCCTTCAGTTTGTAATAGACTCTTTCACAGGCTTAAATTGATACCCTGTGTCTACTGAGCTCAGAGTTTTTGCACTGACTTCAGCATGGTTGGATTTTCCCACTGGAGCAAGTAAGAGTTACACTACAGCCACGTGAATTGTTTCCTACACATATTGGTTCCATCCAAATAAATTCAGGCTGCTAAATATGACTATTTTTCTTGTTTGTTTTTTCCCTTGAATTCAGTGCCTCAAGAAAGTGATCTTTCCATGATCTTTCCACTGCCGTATTTTTTTTTAATTATTATTATTTTTAACAGAACGTCACTTCAGTGTCCCCCACTACATCTCCATTTGTTCATTGGTTTCGGTTCATTTCATCCATGATTGTACTCCCAAAATAAATCTAAAGTGGTATTCAGAACTCAAGGAGATAGTGCCCTCTAGCACACAACCTGCATCCTTTCCAATTCGATTGTTCATGCCATAAAATTTAATAAATTTTGTGTCATAAAACTCTAGTCTTGTTACATTAAGCAAAATACCTCAGAAACATTTCAAATACCTCCAAAAACTTTTGGAGAAGGGGCTTATCCATGTCTTCAAAAGTGACAAACACAGATGTGTCAGGAGAAAAAGATACGAGGCCATAAATCTTAACTTGTTGGGAGTTAATTAAGGGATTCATCAATCATTACACTGCTCACCCCATACATACACAGGGAAAATCCCATCAGCTGCCACAACCCACAGCAATCTACAGGTGAAAAACTCCCAAAGCCCCTCTGTTCTGACTATTTATAAACGACTTTGTACAATCTAGCTTTAAAATCTGTCATCATTAAACAGCATTAAAACAGGCCTGCAAAGTTATGGATAATTATAGCTGGTACACTTTTTAAAGAAATAAAAAGCTTTTCTGTTCAAACAAAGGGTTTGCCTCTTTGACAGCTCCAAGTTCACAGGATGTAGAAAGATGATTTAAATTGTATGTCAAAATTCTGACTGAGCAAGACTTTCTTTTTTTCCCTTATCAAGAGAGGCTCTGTTTTCACACCATAAGCAGTCGTGACAGCACCTGAGCAGAGTCGCACAGCCAGTTTCTGAATTGGCATGAAAACATTCACCTCGAGTTTCTCTAGCAGCCACAAACCAAGCCTTTCTCAGGGACAGAGTTTAAATCACTGGCCCCTGTATGTCAGACATGGGAACAGAGTGTGAGGACAAGAGGAGCAGATCAGCAGCAGTGTGGAGCACCAGCCCCGCATCAACAGCACCAGGAATTTACACGGCCGGAGCCCAAATAAAATACCAAGAGCTAAACCAGTCCAAAAACTTCAATGGGATTCAATCTGACTCTCTGCAGGGATATTTACTTCTAATTACAGTACTTGTTGGAAAGCTGCAGACTGCTTTTCTGCAGGAAATAATTATGATTACAGACAGCAGCACTACTACATACATCTAATGTATAAGCATAGACACATACACACACATGTATATAGATGCATAAACACAAGCTTATACGAAATGTCAGCAATGCATCTGCCTCACTCTTGATCACATTTAATGCTAATAAAACAGTTCTTCTTCCCAGGTTTACTGAAATGACGATCTCTTCTCGCACACAGCCCTGGCAAGAGGTGCCAGTTAACACTAACGAGGTTTCCATTCTGTTTTGGCCCCAAAGTAATTAATTATTTATGTACACTGAATAACTAGTTCCTTTAAAAAAACCAACTCTATTCATTTTGACAAGATTACTTGTGTAATAAGGTATTACTCAACATGAGTAAGGGTGGCAGACTCCCACACACTGTCCCACTGGGAACTGCAAGCCTGACTTGTTTCTACACATACCACTAAAAACAGACTTCATTTGGCAATATCTCTGAATCATTTCCAGCCTGGTTTGGAATTCTTCACTGAAGTAATTCTACAATTTATTAAAAAAATAAAAAAAAAAAAAGGAAAAAGGAGCAAAACTCTATAATCTGCTAATCAGTAAAAACTACATGAAATGTGTTCTCATCTGTCACTCACATTGAGGTGGAATAATCTGTTAATTATTACTTTCTAAGATCATATCAATCAGGTATCTTTTAAAATACACCTATGCTATGAATAAGTCACATTATTCAAAAGCGGTTTTGGGGAACAAGCCAACTTTGTTAACACAAACCAAGACCACTACAGCATAACCTGTGTGGTATTTCTGTGCAGTTGTCTACTATTAGAGCTGCCACATATAATCCTATGGTTAGGGCACCCAATCATTTCCATTTCACCCAGCCCACCTTCTCCCTTTGGCTTTCCAGATTTCCTCTCCGTATGGGGTATCTTTAACAATTTTTTATAGTCCTCCAGTTTAGGGGATTCTGAATATAAAATGGGAAAGGAGTATGTTATCCCAAATCCATTTTAAAGTACAGTGTAATATCAGCAGCCTGTCTCATAAACCTGATATTCCACATACCGTGGAAAGAGTTTCTTGAGAAGAGCTACTGCTCCAAGTTCAAGTGGTAAATGGTTTCAATTTTACAAGATTTGAAACTCTCAAATAATAAAATTGTTATAAGTTTCCTTCAAGAAAATGTTAACAAAACCCTTTTTGTATTTGAAAAATGAAAAAAAAAAAATTCAGAAAACCACTTTCTAAAAGTTCTGTCACCAACTGAAACCACGTCAATTTTCTTGACTTGCAAGGAATTTATGCACAAATCCCACTGCAAAATCAAGTCTAGTAAAAATCCATTGTCAAAAAAAGTTCATGTTCAACATTCCCAATATGTGCTACACAAAGTTTTTCAGGGACTTTTTGAAGCAGGTAACTGGGAAAGACAGTGCATGGCCAAGTTTTTGGTGAAATACTGTAGCCTGAAACAAACCAGCCTTCAACCAAAACAGAATTTGGAAGGTAATGAACCCACTCCTATCGACTATATTCTATTACTGCAATGAACATTACCTAATTCTTTCATAGATCTCACACAGACTTTGGATCTTATTGGTGTGTGTTAAGCAGGAACATTTAGCAATTCACCCAGAGACTCACATTCAAAATCATCTTCAGCATGAGAACCTGTGTTCTGATTTTTGTTTGGTTCCTGTCAATTCCATCAGCCTTTTGTTATTCACTCATCTGTGTACCAACTAAAAGAGCCCAAAATCCAGTAAAATGTTTGTAAATCAGAAAGTACAGGTTGAGATTTTAGTTTCTGAAAAGCATGTTTCTAAGAGATCAAACTTCAAAACCTGTGAGTTTTGAGAACTTGTAAAAAGCACAAGAGGCACGTAGTGATAACACAGTTATGGCACTGGCAATACACAACTGTGGTGGTGCAGTGTCAAAGACGATAAGCATCTATCAGCACAAACTCTGAAACAGCAGGATGCAGTCATTGTTGATGTTTCAAGTAAACTGAGCCTGATCACTGGCTTCTTTCATGCAAAAGACTCTGCTTGGATGATTTTGAATTAAATCCACAAGCTCATTTATTTTCCAGTGCATCCTCAAATTAACTCTGGCTTCCTTTCCTTCCACCCCCCAACCTTTCAGAAATGTACCGCCCCTGACTCTTCAGCTCCTCATACATCTTGCTTTTTTATTATATTATTACTATACTTTTTATTAGTATTTAAAATTCACATGCCACCACAAAAATAGCAGAGTCTTGCTTTTATTTTTATCTGAATTTTTAGGAGCTGCTTGCTGCTAAAAGCACTGTTTCAATCACTGTGACATTAGGTAATCAACACTCTTCTGCTTGCTGAACTACAAAGAAGACCTAGTCAAATAATTAGAGATTCCAAGCCTTGAGATTTCACTGTATAAACTAATACCTTAAAATGACAGAAAAGTCATCAGTCCTTCTCCAGACACTGAGTGGGAGAGCTGTGCCACATGTGGAATCCACACATCACACACAGACTTAATTCCCACTGAGTGAAATGAAGGCAAGGAGTTGAAATAGTTTTAAAATTATGACAATTATGACCAACTTATTACAAAGAAATTTGAGGGAGCATGGGCTTACTTTGAAAAGTTAGCTTTTACAGTTTTGGGAGCTTATTCTTGGTCATTTGCACCATTTGTCTAATCAAGTTGAAATAATTTTTTCTTCAAGCATTGTTAAATCATTAATTACTTTCAGTAGAACCAACATTAATAATAAGAATTCTCTCCCAAAAGACACCTAGATTTCAGTACGAGGAGCCATTCCTTTGACTGAGATCTTGGTAGAATATGACACAGCTTTTCCCACTCTTCCATCACGCCTCTGTCAGATGTGAGTGCCAAACAAACAGCCACTGAGCTTCAACCCCCCCCTCCTTTCCCCTTTCTTTATTTAAATTTCAAACTCAACAAATGGTATTTTAAGTATTTTCTAAGCAACATTTCCTCTGCAGAGTTTGTGTGTAATCACAAACAAACCAGAAACGTGGAAATTTTTAGACGTTTCTTTTTTTTTCCACATCACTTTCACTTTCCCTACTGTTTAGTTCAGAATAATAACTATATTGCACGTGTGTTTCCTTCCTGTAAATGTACATATAATTGCACTTCTGAAATAATTTTCGAGGTACTCACTGGTGTTTACACATCTGAATTTGCAGTATCATTCTACCTTATTATACAACTCCTGCTCCAACCATCACTAGCATCCATATTTGCACCATGTCCATCACTTTGCAAAAAAACCAAAAAAGCAAAAACCCACAAGCACACATAAACACATCCATCCACAGGTATCCTGTATGTTTCCTGGCAAAACCAATCATGCCAGAAAGTAGATAACCACTGATAGAATGAACTTGCATTCACTGAAATACTGGGCCTCTAAATAAGTTTAGTGGGAGCAGAACTGAGGCCTCAGGGAAACCACATGAACCTTTAAGAACTACAGACACAGTGAAATCGGTTCTGCATCTGTGTGTGTGTGGAGGGGGGCAGTATCAAAAAAAAATATACTTAAGCAGAGCAATGTCTCTAATGGATGTAAATCTAATGGATGTTTTCTTTCCAACAGGTTAATTCCAGTTGCATGTAGAATTTTATTATTCTTTTCTGTTCACATCTACGTGCATGCTCCTCCCTTTCTGGAGGGTTTGTAAATGACAGGTGTGTTCTTGGCCCAGTGACAAATAATCCTGGAGTCCCCAAGAAAGAAAAATCACACTGAACTTGAAGATAAAATCACAGGGAATAAATACATTATTGCCTTTCCATTATGCTAAAAAAACACCACCAAAAAAAATTCAAACATTTATAACATATAAGCAATTTGCGGAAGGATTTTCAAAGCTGAATTGTTCCAAAGCCCAGATGTTGCCTTTCAGAAACTAGTGAAAATTGCTGCCTCGGAAAATTACTCTGAAATACCAATAGAGTAAAACAAAAATTGTTTAAATAAAAATAATTTTACTCAGACGTTCTGATATTCCAAGAGAGAAAATGAACTTTTTTTCAAGTGTTCAGGCAGTTTTGCATTCGTATTTCCTACTTCAGATGATTCACAGTCATGCCATCTCTGGCCCAACAAATGAGGGATAGCACAGGAATAACTTATGGTATGATGTGAGGGCTCCAGCCTCACTAACTGTGCTCACTGTACTGTGAAGTCTGCTTCAGTTATCTTATTCTACTGTTTTCCCAGTTTCTATTCAGAAAAACGTGAGAATTAAAAATCTACATTAAAAAATGAGTGGTACTATCACACATCTGTTCACTCGCAGTAGCGCTGCACAAGCCCCTTTCACATCTGTAATTTTCTCATTTCTGAGGATCCACGTTCCATTTCCAGCACTACTGGACACTTTTCAGAACTTGCTTGCACATGCTAAGACTCTTCCTCATGTAGGTAAATAGATTGACTTCAGCTGCCTGAAAGCTGATTTTTTGCTTTGTTTGATTCTAAGATATATCTGTAAAATTGCAAGAGAGAAGAATAATCATAATCAGCTGATAATTACCCAGCTTAATACCCAGCTTAACTCTAGACACTGCTGGAACTGCTAGGTAAGAAAAATACAGCTCTTAGTAATGTAACACACATTTATCCTTGCACAGACAAATGCATATTGGCTTGAAAGGTAAAAAAAAATCAACAAATAGGAAAATGGGAGACCATTCTGAACAGACAGCTGTAATCATAAGGCACCTCAAATATTCCTTTAGAAAGGCTGCAGTGGCAGGCACAGCAGAACCACTGCAAAAAGAGGTCTACTTCAAGAAGCTTTGGAAACTGGAGTGGGTAGAGAGGAGAAAAACCCTGAAAGGAATGTCCTTCCCTCCAGTCAGACTCGGAGGATGCTGTTCACCCTCCCATAGGTGCCCTGCCCACCTCCAGGTCTGCTGTGCAGCAGTGGAGCCCCAGCTGCACAAACCAGCACTGCCAAAGGACACAGCTCAGGGGTGGATAAACCAGGGAGGGTGGCTAACATGCTGACCGCTCACTGAGCTTGCAAGGAAAAAGAAGCCTTGATGGAGAGAAGTAATCACCCATTGTGTTTGTTTATTTTACCTCCTCCACCACATACTGGAACCTTTTTTGTTTTTTCCATTACCAAAACCATCCCCCACTGAGAGGCCTTTGTGATCTAAAGGGGGCAGAGCCCCTCTTTCTTAACACTGGTAAATTTATGTAGGAAGATTCATTCAAACATATCTTCAAATAAACATTTGACTCTACCCCTACATCACACTCTTCACACACTGCCTTCAAACAGATTTAAAAATCACTATTAAAATCCTCTTGCCTACTTTTATTGAAATGTATTGATACAATTTAGCAGTCTAAGGCACACATTGCCATGGAAGTCCAACTTCAGATGACAGCAGTAGTCTTCTGAAAAAAATAAATATACATTACCGAAAAGTGAACCTGGCTGTTATTGCCATAACAAGTGGGATAATAGCTTTCTTGGAAAGACTTCTTCTATCAAAAACCTCTCCCTGCTGGGGATACCCTTAATAAGTGAATCTGAATCCAGATGTTCAGATCTGAAACGTATGTCACAAGTCTCATGAGGAAAATGACCGCTGCATGGGTAATGAGGCATTCCAAAGGCATCCCTGGCCCTCAAGAGGAGGAGGACTTTCAGAAACCTTCAGGCAGAAGAGGTGTAGGTGCTGAGCATCTCAGAAAAATAACTTCGTTTTAAACAAACATGAACAACAAACTTCCTTACTTCCTACTTTTTTTTTTTTCCCCTTATACACTCCCCACATATACTTTAATTTTTGTTTTCCCTATGTGAGCTACATGGATTTGGAAGTGAGAACAATTAAGGCATGCAAAAATCCAGTCCATGGGCAAGAGAAAGTCTTTTGATTTATCTGAAGGCAACACTAGAAAGAAAACTTTACTGGAAGATGCCTAGTCACTCTGTGGCATACCTGCAGCAGCCAAAGTAATTGATCAGGAATAATAGGTCACAATAAACCAGGGGATGGAGAAAAATCATGGATTCATTAGCACCAAGTATTAACTAACACCCCTGTATCACAGGCTAATGATAAGTTACATTTTCAAGGTTAACAGCTGCAATTGGATATAAAACACAACTGGAAAATGTCCACTATCCTGTTTTTTATTTGAAAAAGGTAGTAAATAGCTTTTGATTTGGGTAAGTGGTCACCTGGCAACTTCTAGAGCTGTTGAATGAAACCTAGGAGAAAGGATTGACTGCAATACATCAGAGAAATTTATTTCTGAAGTATAGCAATGGCCTTTGGCATTGATGATTGCCAAAGAAGCACAAACACTGAAACTATGATCAGATTGATTACTCCTGAATGCCTTCTCTGCCTCAGGATGGACTATGAAACCAGGACTCAACATTAAGGATTCAGCAGACAGCAACGTCCCGTGTGATCCCATATCACATATCCCATACTGAACCTTTCTCTCAGTTTTTCTCTTTTTACATAAGAGATAAGAAGGTTTAACTGCCTTTATAAAATGCCCTGCAAGCTCAGATTTTCCTTTTTTAAAAGGAAACATTCTATTGGTGGTCACTGTTTGCATTACTTACTTGTATCCATAATTTACCCAGCGGGTTTGTGTGCACTGACACTTAAGTGATGACAAAATTTAAGTTCTCTCATCAGCTACTGCATTTTGAAACTGCAAAATCAAGTTTCACAGAATCACAATATTCTGAGCAGGAAGGCACCTACAAGGTTCATTGAGTCCAACTCTTAAGGAAGTTCCTACATGGAGTCCTGCCAATACACTGTAATAATGGGGTTTTTTTTAACCTAATGACTATATTTACATTAAAATCTATTAAATCCTCTTTTCTGGGCAGTGATAATTAAAACAAAGCAAAACAAAACAACCAAAAAAACCCCCCAAAACAACCAAAAAAAAACCCCCAAACCAGACAAAAACCAAACCCACCTCAAAAAAAACAAAAAAAAAACCACACCAAAAAACCCAAACCCCTTAAATAAACAAATGACCCTAAATCCAGCATTTGGCAGGAGAATGCCACTGCATCCTTTTCACTACTGTCCAGTTTCACAGGGTGGCATTTATAGCAGTCTGCAAACCCTTCCCTTGTAAAAGAGCTCATCAGATGTGCAGATTTTACCTTTCTGCTCTATTCCCTCTCATCCTCCATCTCCATACTTGCCTTACAGGGGATGATCAGAAGCCGCAGCTGTTACCAAGCCTTTACACCCCTAGCTGCTGACTTCACTCCACTCCTTCCCAGCCCACGTGAGATGAATATAAAGCACAAGCCAGATTTTAAAAATATTAAAGTGCCAAAAACTGAGTTTGCCTTGCTGTTAAGAGAATTTCAAATAAGCTTCCAATATTAAGATACCTATAGACTTCTGAAAATCTCACTGGGAGCCCATCTATGTCTCCAAGCACCTTCACAGCTCTATAAATCTCATCTTACTCCTCTTGTTTCTTATACACAACTTATTAGCAAACATTCTATACTTGCACTATGCTTTTCATAATCCTTAGAAGCACTTACAAATACTAATTACTCTTCACATATCCCTTCTCATGTGAAGTAAATAAGGATTATTATACCCTCTGAAGTAAATACAGATTACTAACTCCTTTTTCCAGCCTGAGGATATACAGAAGGGGATCTTAAGAGGTCTGCACACCACAAAGTAAAGAGGAACTACTGAAGCACAGATGAAGACATAGAAGTTCTCCATCCTGTGCTCAGATTGCGACAGTCTAAATCTCACCCATCTATTTGCAAATGATACTCTTAGCCCAATTGTTCCTCTCTGCTGGCTGATGATCAAATATTTAATGCATGCCATAAAATGAAAATATGAACTCTACAGCAGTGCCTCTTATTTGTCATGCCCCATTACTTAGACAGGGTGATAACATGCTCACGTGCTAGTTTTCAATTTTATTATAGTCTCTATTTGCTCACTCACTTAAGATGTTTAAAGAAGAGTTGTATGGATTATCAGGCTGTCTGAAAAGTTCAGTTCAGAGCTCTTCAAACATATTCATTTTCATCTTATTAGCACAAGTAAAGTAAAAGCCTTAGGCAGGTAATTTACCATCCAGTTTATCCAAAGGGACTTCTAAAGGAAAAGTCAACCTTTGTAAATTGTTGGTGATAATCTCCAAATTGATCATTAATTATCAGCTGCTACTAAGTGTTTCTTCCATCAGCAGCACTGTGAAAATAATGCATTTCTCAGAAAATCTACCACTGTTGTCACTGCCACCTGTGTAATCAACCCTTATTAAACCCAGCAAAGTTCCAGGGCAGGCGGCTGCCTTGCTAAGTGAATTCAGTCCAGCCACTGCATCTTCCAGGCAGCTTAAAAATTAGTTATCCACCAAAAGGAAAACATTTGTGGTTAATTTTATATTTTACATTCTATACCTTCCCATGTATAGTAGCAGCTACAATTAATTGAAATCCATTCAACTGTGCTTAAAAAAGAACACATTGTTTTGTACTACCAAACTCAAGCTGACATACACAACCTTCATCTTTCCCTTTGCAGTTATATGATTTTCTTCTACTGTAAGCCAATGTTTACAACCTAACAGTTGTAAAAATTTGAAAAGATCATTCCAGACTGTGAAAATGAACTCTGGAAGAGACCAAGTGTTCACCATCTCAGGTCCATATCACACAGAATCAGAGCAGGACCTTTTTGTACAGGAGTTTGCATGTCAAAGTCCAATTCAGTCTTGATGCAAATATTCTGACAACTGTTCTCCAGAATTGCTGAGTATATACACTAAACACAGTTTTCAAAATTCTGGGAAATACTGTGATCAATGTACAACACCTGACATTCTCACAGTCTCTACTTTAATCCTCTTCAATGGACAGTCCCAGCTAACCTACCTGCAGCAGCTGTGGATGTCACACACCTCTCACCTAAAGTGCAACCAAACACACCTGACGAATCACACTTTGAAAAACAACCAGGATCCCAAACAGGACCACAATAAACTGCAAGTCTGACAACCATTTAACTGTGAATGGTCATATCACAGTTACAAGGATGCAAAGAATTAATATTAATGGGAAGAAACAGGCAAGTAATGAAATTTTTTAGAAATATAGTATCTGGAAATAGTATCCAGAAAAGGCTGTATGGTTACAAAGCACAGCAGTTTACCTTAGCTTGAAAATGGTCTACAGGTAAAAACACCCTAACACAGGTGAAATGCCACCACCATGGGTTGCAGGTATAACACAGCAGCAGCTGAAGCCTTTTACCCTTGAGAATGGCAGCTCCAGCAGCACTGCAATATATTTCTCTGGTTTTGCAAAAATTGAAATGCAGGCTAATTCCATAGCTGTGCAACCACATCATATTGAAAACAAACAAATACACACACACAAAGTAAAAGAGTTTTGTTCACATTTAAAAGGACTGACTGCTCACTGGGTTCATGACCTCTGTCCATTGGCAACAACTCCACACTGAGTCCTGACAATTCCAAATGCAATGGGATTACAGTCATGAAGATGGCAAAAACACACCAGTACCACCGCAGAAAGAAGAACCATCCCTTAAAGGTAGTTTTGCTCAGATACTCTCAAATTCAAATAATTTAGGTTTAAAGCTGCAGCACTGGAGCTCTTAAATAATATATATGAAATTTCTAGCTCAAAGGCCAGGAAGCCTGGAATGGAATAGAACCTTACAGAGAGATGAAACTCAAATCTGGTAAAAAAGAAGGGAAATACTTGTATTTTTACCAGTGAGCTGATGCCAGTGAATGGGCTGCTGCTCTTGCAGGAGCTTGAGCTATAAACACTTTAATCTTGAGCAAAGAAAACAAAGGAATCCATCCAAATTATTAGGGTGTGCTTCTGTTCTGGACAGGGGTAATGTCAAATGGCACCACCTCACTAAACAGTCCTGAGCACTGGATACACTGAGAGGCAGAGAACTGCCTGTCATAACCTGGGTTAAACTTCTGGGACTGAAAATTAAAAAAAACCAAAAAAAAAACCAAACCCACACTCACAAGTGCAAGTAAAACACAGTTCAGGGAGAGAAAATAAATCCTGTGATGTGATTTATAGATAATTCTTTTCAGGAGAACTATTCCAAGACTCTCAATGTATGCTTAATACTGGAAATGAGATTTGTCATCAGTAAACAATTTAATAATCCAGTTACATGAGCAGTAACAATTCCTGGCCTGGTAATGAACAATATGATATCAAAGTTGTCATCTCTTAAACAGAATCTTGGTTGATTCTCTGTACATGAGTTGTCCTATTAATTCAATTGTGCCGTCAGTGTGTTTAGTGCCTGTCTAGATACAGGAGAAGAGAGTCTTGCAAAGGTCTCTGAGGATTGAGTGAGCTTTGAAATTCTAACTTGAGCCACATTATATGAAATAGAACCCAGCTTACTTGCCAGAAAGCAATAAAAGAGAACTCAGTGAGGCTGCTCATGTGAATACATCTTAGCAGAATCAGGGCCCACTTGAGCCACAAGGGAGGAGAAACTTAAATAAAGTATTTCAGTATAACCATTCTTTCAGCAGTTCTTAGCCTGTATTAGTAGCTAACGTCTGAGGAAAGGAAAGGTTTGCTGCTTGGCAATAGTCTGGTGTTAATGTAACACAATCTGTTAAACGAAAAAGCAAAATTAATTCCAATTTGGTGTCTTCACATTTCACACTCCAGAGACTCTCATAGACTGAATGAAAGACAAGAAGGGGAAGAGAAAATATAGTGATTTTTTCAAAAATTAATTGTCTATTTCTTTGCATTTCACCTAATTAAGTCAAGAGGCAATCTGAGGAGAAAATAAGAAAGGTCTCTTATTTTTAAAGGTATTTCTCACCATGTGGCCTAAGAAATGTCTCTGTCCATCTTTCACTGCCTACTCCCCCTCTTCCCCTTGTCTTCTCCACAATTCAAATGTTTAGTTTTACTTCATCCTCACAGCAAGGAATGGATTAAGCAGAATTACTTACTGCTATGCCAATTAGGGATGAATTAATTACAATTCTGCCTCCTGTCCCTCTATGGTTGCAAGTTTGTCTACCAAGCCCAACCTGAGTGCAGTGAAGTGAAGAGCTGCAAACACTCGAGCCTGCAGAAAGCAACTTTTCCTCCCAACCTCTTCAAGCCTCTCACTGCACTGGGGTGACTTAATGTGAGCTCTTCTCTCCAGGCAAAAGCACAGCTGAGCTGCTGTACTCCTGGGTACTTCAATTCCCAGGACTGGAAAGGGAGGCAGTAATAATACCTATTTTTCAGTGGCATTGTGCAAGTTAATCCCTTAATATTTGTAAAGCACCTTGAGGCCAAAGCACATGGGGCACGACAGAAGCACAAAGCGTTCCCATCCTCATAATGAACTGGAGCATGTTCCCATTAGACTGTTCCTAGTGAAGTCTCCCTGTGCCTCCACTGGAGTTACATGCAAGCACTGGCCAAACCAAAAGACTGGAAAGCTACACAGGACCCTTTTTTCCTCACCAGCGCATTTTTTCCTTATTTATTTTTTTCTGAAAAAATACCTTGCCATACCACCCACCACCCACATTCACTTCCAGGCTAATTATACTCTGAAAGACAACCAGCATAAGATGATAGTTGAGAGTCCAGGGAAGGCCTAGTCAGATAAACAGGATCATTTCCCTGGGTCTCTCACTTTTTTCCTCTTGGTGATTAATCTCAAAAGCTGTATAGCGATACACCTTAAAAAGACTAAAACAATCTTTGTTTCCCTTTTCTCCTTCTTTTGTGCTACCCCTAAATACTTTCAGCAGCACCTTCCCCAACCTATAAATTGCCAACCAAACCTTCCCCTTTATCCTGGTTACAGAACAAAATAAAGCAATTCTGAATGGCCCACTACCAAGACTTTAAAAAACCCCAAAAGAATTAAAAATAATCCAAGAACAAGAGCCAAGGGTCCAGTATCATGTCACCTCCCATGTAAAATTCCAAAAGTGGGACAGAAAGCAGGTAGCTGTGTCTCTCATAGAAGTTCACACATGCAAGCAGTCTCATCCCATCCCCACTTCCCTCCTGTGTCAATTCCTTCTTCCATTTCCTTTTCACTCCCCAACAAGGCCATGCATGTTCCAGGGACAAGCATTTCATAGCTCAAGGTGAGGTTGGATGCAGCCCTGAGCAACCAGATCTGCTGGGTGGCATCCCTGTCTTTCAAACTGGTGCTGGAACAAGATGATCTTTTAGGTCCCTTCCAACCCAAACCATCCTGTGATTCTGTGATGGTGAGGCCAAACGACCTCAAAGAGTTAAAAGCCCCTTTTGACTTTAGCACCCTCTGAAGCACGGGAGAGGGATGCCTAACCCTGCAAAGATCTCAGCATTCCAGCTGCCACTGATTCCAATAGAAACACTGGGCATTTAATTTTGAGCTTTACAACATCAGGAAAATAAGCTACCAATATCTCCTTTTTGATTATTCTGTGGTGATTTTCTACTAACTCACACTTTGTCAGTCTAACTGTTCTGTCTGGTATTACCTATGACATTATAAAAGGACAAATAGAACATGAACCCAAATATCACTTTCTCCACAGAACAAATGTAATGCTGCACGTTTGGTCAAATCACTGGATAAAGTGGTAAAGGAAGCACCCACAAAAAGTACCCCATAGACTTGATTATAACATATTTAGAGATTTTTTTTAATATAATTGTTCTGAGATTTTTTTTAACATATCAAAAAGTGCCACTATTTACCCAAATGAAATATTTTAGTTCCGTTCTCTGCCATTATTTATTCTAGTCTGTTTTTCACATCTATAGAGCTTGTACCATTATTGACACAGCTATATGAGTAATAACATGTATCATGCCTCTTTCTGTACACAACTCATATAAAGAGGAATAGGGTGGTTCAGCCAAATGACTAATTATTAAGGGCATATTTTCAAAAAACAGAAATCAATTGCACATCACAGTCACTGACTGTGGTCATTCATTACATCTCTGCTGTAGATCCTGCTCTGCTTTATAGGAGACATGTCATTTCCAAGAGGCAGCAAGAAAATACTGAATAAGTTTTAGCTCTCAGAATGATAAATATGTTAGTGTTTTGCAATGTACAATACAAAAGATGAAAAAAGTCACACAAAAAAAGGAAGATGGAGCAAGTAACAGTGCTGGCTCAGTGACATATTGTTCCAATGCATCTCTTTTGGCACCTATCCCTCATACAAACAGGTAACACCTATCCATGGTGCTCTCTTGCAGACCACTCCTGACTAAACACTTAGAGATCCTGACTTGATTATCTGAACACCATGGAAGACCCCAAATGCAGATGAAGTGGAGTTTTAGAACTGAAATATTCACACACCTCGCAGGCATATAAGATTTTCAAAGTAGGTTAACAAGTAATTTTATACACCTAGGATGTTCAAGTGCCCTGGCTACAATGTGTTGCTTTAATTGTATCCCCTTAGTAAACAAAAAAAAAAAAAAAAAAAAATTCCCAAAAAGGGCA
>VYXF01004448.1:293758-311236 GCA_013397295.1 Polioptila caerulea
AAAAAAAAAAAAAATTCCACAAAAGGTCCAAGCTTTCAGACTTAGTAATGTCCATTGCCTAAAATCAAGCAAGAAACAAAAATAAGTTGTGTAAACAATGAGGAAACAAAAAACCAAAACAATAAAAAAAAACAAAACCAAAAAAAATTCAGCGGTGAGCAGAAACCCATGAGTTCAGCCTGTCCAGTTGGAGTGTGCGAAGTGACAGCATGAATCTCTTCCTATTTACTTTTCTGAGTGCCTTACCTCAAGACTAGATGTTGAGAGGAATGACCTGTGGTCCTCTTGCCCCTATCCACCTACGCAGACATCCCTCAATGACTACACTGTGTAACTTGTTAGATGTAAACCATGTCCCATCCCTTACTCTACAACAGCAGCAGTTATCGTTTTATCTTTTAGGTAATATTGCCCAGGACAAAATAAAAACAAGCATTCTAATTTGGATTATTAGCCATGCAAAAGTGCATCCTGGTAGCAACTGAATTAACACGATACTAAAAATACTGATACTAAAAACCCCTGAACAACCCCACACCAAAAGAAACAAAAATGATAACAAAAAAACTAAACTATACTTAAATGGCCCAAAATCTTAAGTGATGTCATGTACACCCATTTCAGTGTTTCACAATTGCTTCTTCATTCCCAAAACATGAAATCATTCCAAGGGGACTCCAAGCTATGCTGCATTTTCCATGTTTCACTTCAATAAAATATTACAAATACGTTACCACGTAGTTGGGATTTTTTCTGCGATCATCATAACAAACCAATGTTTTCATAATATCACCACAAACCACATCTATTACCTCATACAAGAGCACAATGTTTTGGCAATGCAGTGCAAATAGTAGGAACAATCTCACCATCATCTTCCAAAATAGTTCTTAGAACACATTTCCAAAAAACAGTAGCAACAAAAGCCCTGCCACTTCATTCCTTCCCCCCAGCCCCATGATGGATGAGGAGAAAGCAGTGAAACAAGCACTGGCCTCTCCTATCTGTGCGTTATTAAGAGGCTCTGGATCCCAGTCATCCATGGCTAAATCATATTGAAATCAACAGGAAACATTCCAAAACCTGGAGGAACTGCATACATCATTTAACCCGAACACTCCAGAACAACGTTTAAGAAAAAGAGACTGTTTAATCTTCCTGTCTCACAGGTCTTAACCAAGTCATGGTGAGGGCTGGGGAAACACCTAAGTTATACCAGAAACATAAGTAGTGCCCCATTTTAATGTGGAAATGACATTGAAAATTACAGCAGAAAAAACTGAAGAAGAGGCGAAATTTTTTTTTGCTTGTGGCCTGATGCTTTAGCAAGTCCAAAACCTACTCCAAGTCACTCAAAGCCTAACAGTGCTGGCTTTTATTTATGTGTTCAATCTACTATATTCCTTCCCAGACTTTACCCAAAATGGTTTCAAGCAACTTACTGTTAATAAGGATTAAACCTACTTAACTGAAGTATTTCCAGAGATCACATCACTATCAGGCCTGATTAACAGGTCTTGAAGTCTACAGCAGCGAGGCTGCACTCCTCATATATTCTAAATATGACTACATATTTGTATTCTGGATTCCTTCTCAGTGAGAACCAGTGCATGCAAAATAAATTCCACAGTCCCACATCTTGTATACAAAGGGCATCACACATATCCTGCGACTTAAGCTATTCTCCTGAAATTATCTTAGTCTCACACAATCACACTTCAAATACCCCATATGTCCACTTTGGTTATCCCTCCTCTGAAAAGCTAATAAATGTAATACTTAGATGCAACAGCATTTCATCTAGAAACAATTATCCGCAGTCATTTGTGCCAGGAAAAGCATCAATAGGCATCGTTAACAACACTTCCACTTTATTTTCTTCCCATCTAATGGGCCCAATCCAACACCCAAGTGAAGTCAATGAGAGCCTCACAATTGTTTTCAGTGGGAGCTGGACAGAGGCTCCCGATCGCACATGAATGTGAGGTTTGTGCAAGGAGGCCAGTGACAAGCACAGCCTCTGTTTATTCACACCACGATATTGCAAAGGGAGAGGAAGAACAAACTTCCCGGGATGTTCCCACTACCCAGAGCTGCTGAAGAGCCAGTAATAAAAACTCTGGAGGTGGAAGCAAACACTGCTCTCTGGACTTACTCAGTCCTTGTTCTCTTTTCTAAAACTGTCAGTAAGAGCTGAAAACTGGACTGACACAGGCAACTGGTGCCTGGTGAAATTAAACATTTACCTGTTACTCTTCCTAAGTGTTTTTAAAATTAAAAAACACAAGATCCACCCTTGGTGCTATACAGAGCCTCCTATTCACCTGGGCTGTTTTCATCTAAATGGAAAAACAAGTCAAGTCATCTGCACAACAGTTCTCCATTATAATGCACTTGTCTTGCTTTATTGAACTCTACCCGATACAGGGTTTAAAAATGGCAAATAATTTATTTCAGGCACTCACTTCGATGTTTCATACAGATAAAATGAGGAGAGGGAAAAACAAGCTCTCATTTTTCCCCAAAATACCCATGGAAGTGGCATATTTCCAAAGAGACTGGATGCATGAGCCAAACAATTAAAAACACTTAAAAGTGTCCCATAATTCTAAAACGACTCCCAGGTGCTTTGTACTTGCTGGCTCACATGCAATGCTTTCTCAAACAATTTTTTATTTCTTTACAAAAATCATGTACTCTTCCTACACACACGCTCATCCCTTCCTCCTGCTTTCAGCGTTGAACAGAGTATCAGAATCTTTGAAAGGAAAGATGTTATGTTGTGGTGGATAAGAAATCCTGTTCACTTCTGGTGAGCAGCAGAAAGCACTCTGGGAAAGGCTGGGCGAGTAGCAAAGGCACAAAGCAGGACAAGCAAACCAGAGCTGGGGCTGGGCTGGCCCGGGGCACGTGTGGGCACCAGGAGATCAGAGGGCTGGCGGGGTAAAGGGACCTGTGAACACCACGGCAGCCAATGCATGCTTGTCTGGGTTAAGTTTAGAATGTAAAAAGGCTTGGTTTGTTGCAATAAATGATCTTCTTCAAAGAAAGAGGCCCATGTGTCTTTGTTCCCCTTTGCTACATTATGTAACCTCTGAAATGTAGGGGACGACTATTTTCTGGAGACTTTGAAATCTGTATCAATCTAGGGCTTCCTGGAAGGCACAAGTAGCATATAATGCTCCAAGGGATTTCCAAAGCCCTGCACTGATACGTGCCTGACCTCACTTTCCCTCATATGCTGGAGCTACACAGTCAAAGAAACTGGCAGGCTGATATTCCAGTGCCATTTGGCACCTTCATATTGGAAACCTTACTTTTATTTGGGATCATGAAAAGACAGGCCACAAAGAGAGCTGAAATCCAACCATTAAACCTGGTCATACCTACCCAGCTTTAATACAGCTGCAACTGTAATCTGATGGTAACACCAAACTCACTGAAAATCACAGACATACCAAGAGCATCCTCCTCTGAAAACCATCCTTCCTCCATCTCAAGCTTTCCATAGGTTGGATGGCTAAACTTAGTGGGAAGGGTGATGGAATGCAGCAGTTTCTTTAATATCAACACAAAGAGACCAGAAAGAGACAACTAGAATTTTAGTGGTGGGAACAAAAGAAAGAAGAAATGAAAAAGAGAAGGAAAAAAAGAAGGGAGAGGGCAAGATAATTTGCTCATCTCGTATTTAGAGCATAAGGGAAACTCAGCCTTAGCAGTGTAAATCAAATTAAACATTTCAGGGGTCTGGCTTAAAAAGCTGCCATTTTAATAAAAAGGGGGACAATTGGAAGGTTGTTTAAAAACTGTAGCTGCATTCTCCTACCCTTGGCCTCCTCCTTTTCCCAACCCTTCCTCCCACACCACCAACTGCCATCTCTAATTTACCTTGCCATGCAGTCACTCCAGAATTCCCTCCCAACCACAGAGGACTGGAGGAATCTACAGAAAATAAACTGACAATAAATACGACTATAGTACCTAAAGGGAGGAGGGGAAGCAACGAAAATTACCAAACTGTTGACATTGGTCAAGAAAACTTTCCCCTCTAAAATTTCAAAGAACACGAAGGCTGAACAGCAAAGGTCTCATTATGAATTCACTCAAACTACTTTTTTACAGAGTTCCTTCTCCCCCATCCCTGAACACAGGAGCTTATTCTTGTGCAACCATTAATGCTCAACGACAGATAGGCTGCTATTTCCCACTCCTGAAGAAACACATTTTAAGATATGCAACATGAAGAACTGCTTCATTAATCAGTTGGTTAAATAGCTCCAGTAGAGTTGCTCTAGGGAGGCATGGTGACACCGTGGTGGGAGAACTGGCTTTCTTTCCATCTGGATCATCATTTAAAGGGTCTCAGAATTTCCTTAAACTTAACAGGTTTATTGTCTTAATCCCTACCTGGGAGAATAACAGGACTCCTCATAAAAATGTAGAAAGCAAGCCTGACTGCATGTGGGGAGAATGTGAAAAAGAAACAGCTGAGGAAGAGAAAGGATGGGTACAATACAGAGGGTTGCAAGTCTATTTTCTCACTGGGACTAAAAACAGTAATACTGTTTAGGCTTATTTCACACACATTTTTTAAAAGAGTCAGATTTTTGCTGTCCACACACCATGATTCAACTAAAACTACACAGAAGTTTTTAAGTTTCCAGCATTATCATCATTTTATCCATAGAAATCCAACTGTGTCTTTCAGCATCTCGGATCTTCTCCACAAAATGCCAGACTCAGGCTAAGAAAATGTAATACTTTAAAGCAGCACTTTCTTGAGACCTTGCAACACACAGAAAATGAAATTTTTGTAAAATGAGAACGTAAATATCAATCAGTCCTTTTTTTCTGCCTCCTGACATGTTGGAAGCAAACAATTCAGCCCCACTTAAAAATCAGAAGCACATTTACTGAGGAAAGCATCCAGAAACATTATGAACTGACATAAGCAGCTCTCTAGACACAGCAGCAAGGAACCTTTATCCCTGTCCAAAGGTGTTAACAATGCAGGACTAACGTGACATGGCACTAAATGGATGGCCATACACAGAGGCTTTGTTACATGCAGGAGGTTGCATTTTTGCCATCTTTTTCCAAGCATGCACCTAAGGGAAAATACTATCAAGTCCTTTCAAAGAGGGACTTTCAAAGAAGAAAAGGAAAGAAGAAACTGTTTTGTCCTGCATATTTTAAGGACAATTGCTAACAAAAAGTGAAAGCTCCACAGATTATTTTTCTTGTACAGTGGATTTTCCTCTGCTTAACTTAAGGGTGAAACATGAACAGGTCAGAGTACCAAATTCCCACATAACTTTCAACATTTATTTTATATAGCTATATATTTCATAAATAGAGTTTTACCAAAGGTTTAAGTCAATCTCATTCATTCTCAACCTTTAAACAGATGAATTGGATCAAAATGATTGTATTATATTCCTGTAATTTATGGCATCAGCCACTAAAGGAAGACTGTGGTCCTGATTTAAAGCAGTAAATTCCGATCAAATGGTAAAGTGTTAAATTCAGAAGAGCTTTTGGTCCATTAACTTCCATGCTGATTTGACACGCTCTGCAGTGCTTGGGCAACAGACTCTGCCATACAACGTATTCCTAAGCAAACAGTGCTTTGTGTCATAAACCATCTGGGGTGTCAGATCCAAGGGCCACTCATCTAAGCTCCTCTGATACATTTGGAAATGCTGAGGTGCAGAACAGAAACTTTTGCTCACTACACAATATCTTTTGCAAGGGTAAGGGATATGCTGTCATCAGAGAAACAATGGAAGACACAAAATTTTGGCTAAGGGTGTTGTTTTCATTATTCCCCTGAAGAAAACTACTGGACAAACAAGCTTTCTAAAACGCTGGGATTTTTCTAAGGTGCCAATGAAAGTGATACCCTTCATAATCTGGACAGTGCTCCCTTTCATATCAGAGCCTATAGTTGCAAAGCTAAGTGCCAAGCAGATGGTTGAAATCTGTTTTGTATAAAAAGTGTGTGTGCACACGCATTTTTTTTAGATGGAGTTCTTTGTATTCATATTCAGGCCTAGGTTCTAGCCATCAAAACACTGGCACTGAAGCAATCATCAGCTGCACTTTAGACAACTGGCAACTAAGGTATTCACAGTTCTCCACAAAATGTTCAGCTAATACCTCCCCAATGTCTAACTAAGGCAAAAGATCATCCTCTTTAAATTGGTATCAGTGCTTTGGATGGCCTTTCAATAGAGTACACATGTATGTAAAAAGCTATTGTATTTATCTTCTTTTCGAAATAATGTTCTGTTATGCTTTAAGTGTTTATAGCAGCTTTTAAAAATACAAGCTCCCACATCAAATTCTACCCAAATACAACAATAAAAACTTCATTCGTCTTGTTTTCATCTTTCTAAGAAATATCTAGCAGGAAATTCTGTAGGTAATTTTCAGAGAAAGACTTTGTCTTTCTTATCTGATAACCATTCAGCTTATTTAAAAAGTAAATAGAAGATAGGCTCAGCTGCTCTAGAGGAATCAGTTTCATACAAGACGAATCCGTTCGTGCTGCACTGGACAACTCATGTTGTCACCTCAGCTGCAGGGACCTTGGTCAATTCCTAAGTGGGTTGCTTATTACTACAAATGGCAAAACCAGAAATGCTTACCAGCATGGGACTCTGCTGTCTGCCTGGGCTTCTCGTGGAATCAGTGAACAGGTGACAATAATTTGCCTGGTGACAAATTAACAGAGGTCACACTTTTGAAAACTGGGGTTATCAAACAAGTGTATATATGGAAGAAGGCATTTTTGTGCAGTGGTCCCTCTATAGCCTTGGTGGCCACAACTGGGAATTAGTACCTTAGGAAACACACAGTTTCAAAATAAAGATTGATTTTCTCTGCAGTGCCAAGTCCACTAAGGTCCAGATGTTAGCTCTGGCATGATTCAGGTACATTTTCATCATGGGCATACAGATCATTCTATCCTAGGGTGTTTAGGAGAAAAAGATAGTTAACCTGTCGTCAAAGCACAGCAACATGGAACTCCTGAAATCCCCGGATTTGCTGAAGTCTGCAGAAATCCCTCCTGATGCTTTAGAAACTCTGGTGACATGGCAACCCATGGAAGTTTGCTGCAGGTTAAGGAAGATCAGGATTCTGCTCAGTGGTCTCCTCATGAGTCACTATTTCACACCATCATGGTGTACTGGGGTGAGGAATACCAGCCTTGTTCACAGAGCTGAGCAGGACGTTAATTATTTAGACCTAAGTTTTTAGAACCTGACACTGAACTCCAGTGCTGCTGAGTCCAAACACTCAGAATGAATGGGCACTTTTTTACAGGATGCCTCGACTGGTCCTATCACAAAATAGGTCTCTGTGAACACACTGCTGGAAAACTACAACTGAAACACTATGGAACTGGCCTGATCATAATCCATTATCTTGAAAGTAATACTCTTAAAAAGCCTATCAAAGAGAATAACTTAACAGCTTAGTCATGATATTCAAAGGCAACAGAGATCAAATTCACCCAGGACTACCTCAGGTTATACCCATTTTCTTAACAGTGTGTAGTAAAGGATGCAACACACAGCCTACATGTAAACCTACCTGCAGACCTCATCATTTCAGCTCTACTCTCACTGAGCACACAGTTGGAAACAAGAAAAAAAACCCAATAAAACAGTTTAAAAGAACTTTTAACGTGAACAAGAAAAATAATTCCTCCCTTTTAATGGCCCTGTATCATTTCCTTCATTTTAGATCTCATTTAAAAAGCAGATGTCAAACGTTTGGGTAAGAATAAGAATTGTGTTCTGCAGTGCGGTTTTTTGCTTTTAGACTGGTTGGTTGGTTTGCTCACTGTGGCTGTCTACATTGCCACTTGCAGTGGAGTCTGTTCCTCACATTAATTCCGTCCATGTGAACAATTTTTTCCTGGACTCACCTCATGCCTGGTCCTTAGGTTATAAAACACATGACAGCTCTGGTACATATGGCTGAAGATGTTAACTGTTCTCCAGGACCAAAGTTTACTTGTTCGTGGAACACCTAGTTTCCCAAATTACTGCTGCCAGACACCAATTAGCCAAACTTGCCTCTAGGTAAGGATTTGGTTTAGAGGTGCACTCAGATAACTGGAGGGTCTAAAGACAGTATTCCCTCCCAGCCCTCAATGATACAACTGTGGCTGCAAATATTTCTTTAATTTATTTTATCAATTATACTCCATAGTCCCTATTTTACATACTTAAGCAATTTGAATACCATAGTTCATCTTGCTAGAATGAGACCTTTAGAAATTATAATTGGACAGAGAGAAGTCTATAATTTGCAGTTCTCAGGATCTCAAGAAGGAAAAGAAGGGTGTCTCGAGGTTAAAAAACGGGACTATCCATCACTGTCTCTGCTTTTTAAACCCACACATGCAAAAGATTTTGTGACAGCATTCCTCAGTTTACTCATCTATAGGTTGAGGCTAATCTTGCTTCTCAATCTAAAAAGTACAGATATCTTCATTATTTGTACATGAATGCTTACCAAATGCTCTGAATTACTAATCAAAAGACCTTATAGGAAGCATGAATCTATTATTAATAATATCAGTACTTCTAACAGTAAAGCAACTTCTACATACATGCGTCTGGAAAAAAAAAAAAAAAAGCAGAGAGAGAATACATACACATATATTGCTCAATTTATAAATTGTTAAGCATGGCTTCAGGACTGAAATCTCATTCATGAACCATGCTAGGGATCTCTTACCTACTCCCTGTTTCTGAATTTTCCCCATACAAAGACACATTTATATTACTCTAAGCTCTAAGCACAAAGGCTGCTCTGTGGAATGGAAAGAAACCTTCTTTTTTTGTGTTTGTACAGTGACAAGCATAATGGGGTCCTGATTCAGGATGCTTGCACTCTACAAAAACACACTAAATCAATGACACTAATACACATGAAGATTATCTATAAAAAAGAGATGCATGGAATACTTGAGAGCAGCACAGCGTTTTCTCTATACTTTGCCTGGCATTTCATGCAAATGCCTAATGTGCATTCCCAAGTCACACAATTCATTTCAGACTTTAGGCAAGACCAGAAAAAGTGAGCAGAACTTACAAAACATAAGCAAAGGAGGGAACCTTTCCACTGAGAAATTCTGCCAAATTCTCATCTCAGTTGTAAAACCAGAATCAGCTCGATGTTCATTGGGTTTTGACAAAGACGAGAACCAGTAGCCTTCTTTAAAACACACCATAAATTTCTACTTCAGTGTCCAAAACCCAGGAGCAAAGAACAAATCGAAGCCTGAACCTGAAGGGAGAAATGTATTTTCCATGTCCCTGTTATATTCAAATTCAAAAGCCTAGATATTTTTAACAGACATGGAAAAAAAAACCTATTTGGCTTTACACAGCAACTGCACAAGGAAACTGTACCAAAAGAATAATGTTGTATGTTCTGTTTTCACTTGATTTCCTTTAGCCTTTCAGTTCTATTTCAGTTATGTTTCATTTAGCCTATTTTTTTTTTTAAATAATCATCATGTTTTGGTGATTCACACTTCACACCAGCCCAGGAACAAGTCATGTAAATACAACACAGCAAAATGACCCAGTTTGTTAATAGACATGCAAAATGGGTAAGAACATCCTTCCCTCCACCCTACCAACCATCACCTTCCCACACATCTCATGTCTATCCAAAAAAGCCTCTGCCCCGGTGAGGCCATGGTATTGAAATTTAGGGATAAAACCCTGTGAACAGAAACCTGACTAATTCTTGGGAGAAAATGTTTTCAGTCTTGTTTTACAAAGTGAATGTAATGAGGATGCTAAGGGAATTTATCTGGAAACAGAAGACTTCTCTGCAGTCTCACATAGCACTCAGAAGCACAGCTCCCTCTCAGCACAAAGCTCTGCTGAAGTGCTTCAGTCCCAACTCTGGCAGGCCAACCCTAAAGGTGAGAGGACACCACACCCTTCTTGCCCTTCATTAAGGGTTCTCTGTCCTCAATCAAGGAATACTTCCAAATCTATAAAAACGGTGTGCAGAGATGCACTTTGGTCTTTCAGACTGTGATGAATTTTAGTTTCATCACACTCTATTGAAGTGTAGTCTCTTAATGCACCCCAGCAGAGAGACATTCCAAACCACAGAGAGCAAACACACACAGGTCTGTGCGGATGGGTGCACATGCTTCCGAGATTTTGGGAGACTCGCGGTTTTAAACGGCAAAAAATTTTGGGCTAAATATTTTTATGTAACTACAGCAAAAAAAAAAAGGAATAGCAATATTAAAAATTGTTTTGAACCATTAATATTTTCTTTAGTTTTGGTCTTCTGTAATCTATTGAGCTGGCAATGGCGAATAAGTCCAGTTCACTGTCAGATACATTAACTTTGACCATGCCCAACCTCTGAGATGAATCAAGGAAACTTGGGACAGTTTTTTCATTCCCACATTCCTAAAACAACTAAGCCCAGCACCAAAGAAACCAAGAAGATAACAAACTGTATGGGTTTCTATTTACACGAACAACATTCCTAGGGCTTTTGTCTCTAGAGCTACAAAGGTCCATGAAGAGCACTACATGACAATGCTCTTCACTACAAAAATAGCACCTACCTCTCCCACAAGTTCCTCACTACTAAAAAGAATTTTGAGTATTCACACAAGAAAATTAAATATCAATTCACTCTGCTTATATTTTTGCCCCCACATGTAATAGAATTATGTTATGACAGAAACAAATGAGTAGTAATAAGACTATAATACAATCACAAAGAAAATTAGCACTAAGGCAACATTTTATGGTATGTTTAGGTCAAATAGCAGCCAGACACCCACATTCTAGAAAAAAAACCAAAACTCAAAAAACTTTAGACAGTCTACACGAACTCTCTGTGAAATACACAAAATCAGAACTGCGTGGCAAAACAAAACAAAATTATTATGGATCTTAAAAAGCATATGCCAAAATGAATCTCAATACTTGGTCTTTAAAAAACCAGAAGAATGAAAAGAAAATCTGGAATATCAAACATATATTTTAAAAATCACAAAATATAAATACAATTTGAGAATTTAGAAATGTTACCTGATTAATCCCACAGTACTTTTAAGGGAAACAAGGTCAACGCCATTTCAAACTTCCAAAGCGAGCCGCAAGCTTTTCCTCATTTTCACTTTACCTCTGAGTTCCACAAGTCAAAAATAATATCATCATGTTGGAATTATTTTTTTTTCTTTAAATGAGGTGACAAAATGACAAGTTGAAGAGAAGTGCCAAGCCAGATCAAAATCAGGACATTGGAAAATTTTTGCTGATTTCTTTCAAAACAATCAGCTTCCCCAATACCATGGGAAGCACCTGAACTTCATATTAACATCTGATAATTCTAGGAAATGCAATTCAACGTTTCCTTCTTAGTCTGTTTAAAACAATTAAATAAATTTCATACCTATCCTAGAAAAAGGCAGCTTCTCTGAATCACTACTGCACACCTCACAATTTCCATTCACTTCTCACATTCTTTTCAAGTCCCATGGCCCCTGAAAGCAGCGCTTGTTCGCTAAAATTCTTCCAGAATCTCATCTAAATTTGCTGTCTCTCAACAACTACTGCACAGAGAACTTCATGCTGTCACAAGGACATGCAGGTTCAGGAAGAACTTTTGGAGACTCCTGGCTTCCCAGTTGGCACAGCAGGGCTCAGCACAGAGGTGACAAGCAGCGTCCCTCACGCAGAGGCTACAGCGCATTGGACTCCCCACGGCACCACAGGTGCCCAGCCTGGGCAAGGCCACTTGGAGCAAGGCGGCCTCTCTGGAGGGTGTGGGAGAGTTGGGACAACACCATCATCCTCGCAAAGGGCGTGGGTGAAAACTTTATGATGGTGGTGTTTTGACAACGGGGCTGTGGGAGGAGATGGGAATGGGATAAACGCCATCAATAAATCCCCACGACTTGCTTGCGCTCACCCGCTGGCCGGAGCCACCCAAAGCTCCAGAGAAAAACAGCCCATTTCAAAAGTTCCAGAAGTTCTGGTGTAGGTAATTCAGTAATGTGACGAGGATTTGCTTACTTTGCAGCCTTGTGGGTTTTAACACACTCATGTACAACATAATTTTACCTTTTGTAGGAAGGAGACTTCACGTCTTCCACATTTGATAAAAATCCATAGAAACTTTAAGAGGGAAATATTCTTTGCTTTTAAGGGTGCCACTTGTTAAACAACAAACTCCTTGCCATCATCACAGAAACACTACAGCTATTGATTCATTGCTGTGAGCACTTCCCTCTTGACTACAGTAGCAGAATTCACAGGCATTGAGTATTTCCAGTGCATACAGGTAAAACACAACAACATTTTTCCCCTTTCACTTATGAGTTAATTATGCTATAACCAGGTCTGAGCAAGAAATAAATTAAATTAAATTAAAAGAAAAGAAAATGGAAAGTCAAGAGTATGTCAGACTGACTTCTGCAACAGTTGTGAAGGCACAGGTATCTCACACAAACAGGAAGTTACCCTATACTTCAAGTCCAGTATGAAAAATGGGAAGAAACTGTAACTGTACCTTGGGAGGAGACACTTTTTCTCCTGTATAAATATTGTTTAAAGTGTATTTTATACACCTAAATATATCACATTGCACAGACTTATATTCTTATCCTATCATAGAGCTTCACATTTAAGTAACTCAACCAGATACTCTGTGCCTCCTAAATGATAAAGCCATAAATACTCGTTAAAGCTCCCTGAGAAGGAGTAAATATTTTGTAAACTAGTTATATATTTAAGATCTCTGGACAGAAAGAGAAGGAAAAACAATTCCTCGCCTATGTAAAGGTACCAATCAAACACACTATGCACATAAACACCACAAGATGCTTGGTGGGAGACTGTGTATGTGTTTGTGTGTGTTTTAATTAACTCCTTGAATGCATATGATGAGCCAGCCACCCAGAATTAGTAATGCCAAACTCCCAATTTGATTCAAATGCAATGAATAAAACAGTCGAATTGTGCAGGCTGGTGTGTCACTCATCAGCTCTCTCATTTGGGCTTTTGCCTTCCAAGACTCGTTCACAATTTCAGCAATTGGTAAATTATTGAGATGTTCATTAAAATCTGTAATCTGTAACAGTCAACTTCTTCCTAGCCAAGAATAAGCACAACAAATTAAATTAGTGCATGCAGGACAATAATGAATAGTCTGCAATTAATTCCTTTAGACTTATCTCAGAGAAATAAATTTCTTAATTTTTGTCACTGCGAAAAACTAGTATCTGCAGCTTTACACTGGCACTCTGTTTATTCTTCCAATCCCAGATCTCCAGAACCATAAAATTAAGCAATGAAGTCAAAAGCTATTCAGCTTGATAATAAAGTCATCTTTTAAATGAAAGAATCTACTTCTACAGGTAGACTTTGGGAGAGTGGGACATCATTCTGAGCAAGCCGAGTCATAGAAAGGTATTATTCTTTCTCCAAAATTCTCAGCAAATGCAGCAGAATAAAGCTTTTAGGGTAACTTTAGCTAAGAAAAGCACTTAGCAATACGCAAAGTTTCCTTTTAAGAAAATGACTTCTCCATTTGACAGTGTTGGTACAACCCCAAAATAAATTTAGTGGGAGTCTGAAATGACTCGTGCAGTACAGCAGTAAAGCAGCAAAGTATATTTTTTTCCTCCCAGCAGAGGCTTGCTTTACATCCTAGAGCTTTTCCTTTCTACAAGCTATTCACTAGACCAGAGAACGTTCCGAGAGCACCAGTGACTGCAAATGTTGAACTTGTTCTCCTGTCCCCATCCCCACTACTCCCATCGACGCCTTTTGTCTTTTCTAGCTCTGCCCTTTTTTCCTGTGGAGGCACTAACCCACCCGTCCTTCTACTACAAGCACTGCATAACACTTTACCTTCAACTGGCATGTTGAAAATGAAAATCACAAAAAGTAAAGGAAAGAATGAAAAAGAAAAAGGATATCACTCTGTCTGGATGCCTAGCATAGCCTCTCTCTCAGTCTACAGAGAAATGTAAATATGCAGCAATTAATTTGGGTATAAGAACATTCCATACACAAGGGATATTGTTAAGCAGTCACTTTATCTATTTTTCATTAATCAGATTTTATTAAGACATTAAAACTTTATGTTGGGCATTTCTGAATTTTTATCATTCTGTAAATTTCCCAGCTGTCCACGATGGTTCCGGCTGCATTGTCTTTACCTTATCCACAGTGAAGCAAACTTTCTTTCTATCGTGGCCAGACTTGTAATATTTAAGTATAATGACCCAACTTAAAAAAGAAAGAAAGAAAGAAAAAAAAAGATAGAAAGAAAAATCAAACAACAGAAGACTTATTCTTTTCAAGACTTTTAGAGACAAATCGGGGTGCCACAGGCGCTCACACAGTACATCCCAGAAGTTACCCTTTCCCTGGGTAACACACAGAGTGGATTCCAGTTATAATATCTCCTTACAATGTTGCTGCAAACATCATCCCCCTCACCGTACGCATTCTGATACTCCTCTCAATCAAGCGGCTCAACAACCACAAACAGAAATAAAGGCGTGCAAGGAACTTCTCAGGAAAGGATGAAAATCCTCACAATTTTGGCACGGTAATTAATTATACATGTAATTCACAAAACCTACTGCAATTTACCAGTGATGCTGAATGAATTAATGAGTGTTTATTTGTCTGATACTGAGGATCATTTTCATTCTAAGTGTGTACTGTAAATTCCCCCTGCTAATGGCCACAGACGCAGAAGAGAAGTCCCCTGAATTCAGCTCTCTTCAGCTGGGGTGACTGAAAGTTTCTGAAGTGTTTGCAGTTTACTGAGATACACCGAAACCTCACAGGAAAGACAACGGGGAAAGAGGAACAACCTCCTGAGAGACATACAGATGCTCTGAGATCTGAACTGCAAACAACTTTGCCTGACAAATCTTTACCTCCTTGTCATTTGTCATTCAAGTTTAAAAACGAATAGTGGGAGAAGGATAATAGCAACAGAACTGAGGCGGGACCTGCAGATACGACAAGCTGGACCCCAAGCGACTGCAGAAATGTGATCCAAGAATTGAGTTTGACTGAGAATCCAGGAAAAGAACCTGCCACAGACATCTAAGAAACAATGATCTGTGCATCCTGCATACATACACACGTCAACTCTGCAGGCATTTGTGGGTCTGAGGCTCTCTCTGGAAAGCGTGTCCTCGTGGCTGTTCCCTGACAAACACACATGCATTACATGGACAGTGTCTGGGTCTGTGTGTGTGTGTGTAACTATAGTCAAACACACACAATGTAAACAAATGGTAATGATTAACAAAGATACTGGTCCGTATCCCCAATTTCAACTGCAGAGGGAAAATTGTTTAAAAAAAAAATTCAAAAATATTGTATGTCCTGAGGTTCATTTTTATTGCTTCCCATCTCTACTGCTTGCTATTATCTGCATGGCAAAAGGAGAGCAGCATATTGATTATTTAACTAGAATGTTTACAAGAGCAAAGCTGGGATCTCTGAAAATGAAACGTATGCCTAGGGGCAAAAAAAAAAAAAAAAAGTAGAGAGTAGAGAAGCTCATTCTAAGGATGATGCTTGCCCTAAATGACTTGTTTATATATAAAATTTATATAAATATCTATATTTATAACACAAAGAGACTTCAGCTAAAAAAAAAGTCCCCCATCAGGAAAATGAAAGGATTTCATTCTGCTTCAGAGAGTTTACAAGCATTGTGTTCATCACAAAGTTCAAAGAATAATCCAAATTGCTTGCTTATAAATTTCTATGTATAAACTTGGTGAAGCACATGAAATACTTGAATCTATCGATTGTATGAAAAAGACAAATACATGATCATGATGCCAGATCAAATTTGACATCAGAAACAGTAACAGTTTCCTCAGGTAGTTGAACTAAGTTAATACAGTGCACGTGAACAAAACCAATTTTGTTCTATTATTGTAATGCTAACAAATCGAAGGAAAATGCCAAGTATTCCAAGTCTGGAAAATTAATTGCATTAAAGACGACCCTGGAGTAGAGCAACCAAGCCAATTTCACTTTCTAGTAAGGAAGCGTTCCAGTTTCAGAACAAGGATTGAAAGCGTTAAAATAGTTCTTTTCTGCATTTCCGAATTTTAATTTTCTCCGATCTTTTAATTCAAGTGTTCTTTCCCATCCTTCCTTTCCATGCGTGTTCCTCAGCCCACTTAAAATGTTTTTATCTTGCCTTCTTTTCTATGCCTTTACTATCAAATTCAGTAGGTTTGAACGATGAACAGCTTGACTTAGCATATTTTTAACCAGCTGGTCTAGCACCTAGCTTGTATTGCATAGTCAGATACAACCAAATGTTTATACAGGAGGTAGCTTTCACGAAGATGAGAAAAACCTCAGTAACGCGCATCCTGGCATTCCTTCATTTACTGCTTAGAAATGAAAGTTTGGATTGTTTACTGTAGTCGCACAAGGGGCTATTAATAACCTTTAAAAAAAGAAGCCGGAGGGGAGAGATGCGGGACCATCAATGGACGTATGTACAAGCGCCTGAGAAAATGCTTCCAAATATCTTAGAAGTACCAGATCGTAAGAAATAAGGACTAAACTCTCGGAGGTCACAAGCCATCACCAGTGACAGCAAAAACTTAATTCCAAGCAGGGAAGGCTCCTGTTTCGGACAGGAGGAGACGGGCACTTCTACGTCATACCCGAAGCCCGCTCATGCGGGACCATCAATGGACGTATGTACAAGCGCCTGAGAAAATGCTTCCAAATATCTTAGAAGTACCAGATCGTAAGAAATAAGGACTAAACTCTCGGAGGTCACAAGCCATCACCAGTGACAGCAAAAACTTAATTCCAAGCAGGGAAGGCTCCTGTTTCGGACAGGAGGAGACGGGCACTTCTACGTCATACCCGAAGCCCGCTCATCATACCCAGACCCCGCTCTTGACACTCCGCGAGAAAGGCGACGGCCAAAACTTGGAGGCAAGAATTTCACTTTTTTTCCTTTTTCTATTTGGTTTTCTTTCCTCTCTCCTCAGGCAGAAAGATGTTCTCCTGACGGAGGGCTGGGATGTTAACTTGCCTAAAAATAATAGCTCCTGCTAGATCAACAAAAGGTCATGTGCTCGGCAGAGCGCCTTCCCAAGTTTGACGGGAGCCTGAGGTTGGAAGTTGAACCCCCCGCCTGGCCGCCACCGGGCATCCTCTCAGCGCTTTGCGGGGAGTCCCCGGGCAGGAGCGGGGAGGCTGTGCCCGGGAAGGTGGCTCGGCGGGCCGGCTGGGGTAGGGGAGGGTGTGCAGGAGGAGGGCACGGCAGCCGCTGCGGCCCCGGAACAAAGCTGCGCGCCGCCCGGGGGCCGGGGGCTCGGCGGCGCCCGCCACCCCGGTCACTGCCACGGCGCTGGAGGGGCCGAGGGACCGCGGGCGGGACGCGGACGGGGGCGGGGGGGGC